>CP126890.1:194557500-194850000 GCA_030440675.1 Furcifer pardalis
AGTAGGGTGTCCAGCCATTTAAAAAGATGATGATGATGATGATTCCTGTCAGAAATTACTCTGGGTTGAAAGGATTTTTTTTTTTTTTGGCGGAAGAAACTCCCCCTCAGAGAAAGCCCAAATGAGGCTCCTTTCAGAACTGGGACAGAGACAGGCGCTCAATCCGCCCTGCCCTACCCAAGTCTCGAACTGCCGACTTGCCAGCCTTCCAGCTAACAAGGCGAGCTTCTTAACCACTACTAAGCCAACTCATGTGTATGTGCGTGAGTTGCGGGGGTGCTGGAGCCACTCCGCGTAAACTGGAGAGTTAGAAACACACTTTTCCTCCCGAGTCGGTGGGGTTCGCTTGGCGCGGGAAACGCAAATCTGATCCAACCCTTCGACGGAAGAGACCCCCGTTCTTTTCGTGGAGACTTATAGGAAGGGAGAGCCGTTGAGTGGGGGGGGGAGAGAGAGATCCCTCCTTTCTAGGTCGGGAACGAAAGCCAGGAGAGAGTCATCGTCTTTCTCTGCTTGCAGCCCTCAGGTCCGTCTCTTGCCAAGCCCGGCGAAAGATCCCTTGGCCACCTTTGGAGTCTCCACAGAGGTCTTCTACGAAGCGAGTCAAAACAGCGCCGTTTGGGGTTCGGCTGTGTGAAGGGGCGCTCTCTCTCTAGAGAGAGAGATATTTATAAAGTCTGGTGGGTGGGGAGAACCCCCTTCACACAGCTGAACCCCAGACGGTGCTGTTCTGACTGGCTTCATAGAAGACCACTGTGGAGTCTCTCTCTCGCCACTGTCCCGCGAGGCATTTCGCCTCTTCTCTTAGGTAGAGCTGGTAGGAAGGCCCTCGGGGCTGTTGGGCTTCCGCGAGAGACTCCTAACCAGAAGCGTAGCTTACCTTGGCGGGGCCACCATCGGCTCCAATAAAGTGCGCATGCGCAGAAACTCAATCTGACGCATGTGCAATGCGTCAGATTGAGTTTCTGCACATGCGCAGTAAATTTTTGCTCCAATTTTTATTTTTATTTTTTGCCGTTGGGGGCCCCCGTAGCCCGGGGGCCCCGTATAATTGATACGGCTGATACGGCGGTAGCTACGCCTCTGGTTCCCCTTTCCATTTCTCAAAAGATCTTCATGGCTTTGCCAGAGAGGGATGCAGCCTGTGGACATGAATTATGCAATATATAGGTCAGTCCCATGTACCTTCAGAACAAAGAGAAACAAAGGGAGACAATACAAATGTCCTATCTGAGTAAGTTATCAGAGGACAACAGCCATGATTTCTGCTTTCTATTCATGCCTATATTCATCTCCCCAAAACAATACCAAAGAATGTGTTGCTCTCCAGATGTTACTGGGCTGCAGTTCACATGAGCCTAGCCAACCTAGACAATGGTGAAAGCATGAGTGTTGCCTTCCAGCAGCATCTGGGGGGACCCACATTCACCCTCTCTGCTCTAAATGACTAACTGTGCAGTGTTATCATGCAGGTAATCCAAAAGGTTGCCTAGCAACCTCAATTGACCTCATTTCATGCTAATGAAACCCCATGTACTGTGAAAGATTGTGCTACATAACAGGAAGAGCTTGGAAAATGTTATTTTAGATTATAGCTACCAAATTCTGTAGCCAGGATGGGAGTTACAATTTAAAAAAAATATCACTTCCAAGCTCTGATAAGAGGTCTGGGATCTAATGAGTATAGACATATAAGAATATAAGCAAAATGACCTCCATAATTAGCAGTAGAAACATAACAATAGCTAGGTGCAGCAATAATGAATCAAGTAACTAACAATTTGCTAAGAATGTAGCCCCCTCAATCTGCCCAATGATAGGTCTGGGTCTGCTATGAATATCTGGTGAGAATTAAGATGCCTCTGTATTAACGTTGAATAACTGTTCCTTGGGTCTATGTCCTACTCTGTATGCTGAAAGTACTAGATTATTAATAGCAAGTTACAGCAAGAAAAACAGAGGAGGAAGAAACAGGGAAAAATCTACAGGCACTCTTGACAGAACAGTCTCCAAAACAAGACAGACATTGTCCTATTTTAGGCACTGACTTCACAAAGACATCTAGAAGCATCCATTTCATTTCTGCACTTGCAAACTTTTTACATTTCTGGAGCATATATAAAACAAGGGTAAAGAAAACTGATGGTATTTTTAAGTGATGCTGATGCCATTAGACATTAGTAAACCTGAGACTGAGCAGTGAAGGATGGTGTGTTTTCTGTTTCATTCAGAGAAAGAAGAATCATTAATTCATTTGAACAATTATCACAGTGTTTCTTTCAAAGTAAAGTGGGCTCTAAAATGTTGTTTACTTGAAGTCTGATCTGTGCAAGTGGTTCTGTGATATTGCGTATCTCTTTCATCATACCAATTTCAGGAAGAAAAGAAACCTCTAAGATATAGATTACTATATCTTCTATAAATTGCAAAAACAGCAAAGCAAATAAAATGTAAGAATAGAAAGGAGAATGGGATGCATATTTTAAAATCTCAACACAGTTAGTAATATTTCTTTCTGTTCTCCTTTGGAGCACACCCAGGGTCCAAGTAAATCTACATTTGTAGTTGTTCAGTCGCACAGTCGATTCCAACCTTTGCGACACCATGGTACTTCCCCAATTGGTGAAAATGTCTGTCTTTTTTCTCAGCTAAGCATCTTGCATTTACTATCATTTGTCTTGTGATTGGTCCTTTCTTGGGAGGTAAACACATGCCTAATTTGCAAGTCTGATTGCCCAGTAACATAGTGATGAAGGAATCCCATCATGGAGAGAAAATATAGATTAATTGATTAATACATTTGTGAATTAGTGGTTAAGATGCTGAGCTTGACAACTGGAAGAGCTGCACAATGGAGTGAGCTCCCATTTCTGTCCCAGCTCCTACCAATCTAGCAGTTCAAAAGTAAGAGATTACAAGTAGATAACTAGGTACCACTTCTGTGGGGAGGCAACAGCATTCTGTGCACTCTGGTGTCTAGTCATGCTTGCCACACGTCTATAGAAACATCTGTAGGTGCAGACAGTGTAGGGTCCTTGGCTGTAAACAGAGATGAACACTGAACCTTGGAGTCAGATACAACTGGCTTTTGAGCAAGGATTTATTTACCTTGACCTAATTTGCAAGTCTGGTTGTCCAGGAACATACTGATGAAGGAATCTCACTGTGTAGAGGGAATATAGATTAATTGGAATCAAATATTTCTCCTAGGGGTAAAGAATAATGATAACATGATAACATTAAAATTCTTTTTTTTTAACATGTTCAGTATTTGACACCATACCAGTAACATATCGGCAACATATGAGAAATCTTATTAAGCAATCACACTTATATACTGCCCAGTAGCACTTAGTGCACTCTCTGGGAGGTTCACACATTAATTAGTATTTTGTCCCCAACATGCTAGGCACTCATTTCACCAACCTCGGAAGGATGGAAGGCTGAGTCAGCCTTGAACTCTGAGTCTGGATCAAACTCACAACCTTTTGGTTGCTGGAAAATTATTCATTGCATTTTTGCAGTAGTAAAAATGTATAATGGAAATCCATAATTTCAGCTTTGTGTTGTTGGAACATTGAAATCTGACTGCCATTACAGATGGAATTTTGAATGAGGTGAATCGTGAGTCAAATATGTAATATAGTGGAGCATTAGTCTGATTTTAAAAGCAATCAAAAAAACCAGATCTACAAGGCTAAGTCAAAGTATTTTTTGGTACCTTTTCTCCAGTGAAACCAGTAGAAATCACTGGTAAAATACTGCAATTAATCAGGGAGTTGGTGTTTTTGCTATTTTTGCCTAGCTTCATTGTGGATGTGGGAAATAGAATTGGTTTATGTACACCCTGCAACAAAAACATTTGTTAACAACCATGGATTACTATGAAAGACACAGCATGTTCATTTATACTAATGATTTCTGATGGGGAAAAAGGAATAACATTTTATTGAAATGTTCAGAAAGAGTTTGAGGGATTAAAAAATCAAAACACCCCTTACAAAGTCTAGAAATGTAAAAGGCCTTTGGCATCAACTTTTAATATTCTTTTATCTTCAAAGCCACAATGTCCAAATGGTATGATTCTGGTACTAATGTCAGCTGTCAACTGCGAGAACAGTCAGCTTTCAGCACAAAGAGATTTATACGTCTTTAGATGAACACAGTAAAAAGGGAAACCAGTTGTGTGCAGTGAAAACAAAAATGGAAAACCCATTCCACAGGTGAAGACAACAAACAATTACACAAGGTGACATTGTATAGTCTATTTATTTCAGCCAGTGCAGCTCTTACAACTAAACAACTCTGGATGAAACTGGTTCCTTTTTTCAAATCTAAACTGCAACCAGAGCCATCCCAATTCATTTTGCTGCCTGAGGCAAAAACAACAAGTCACATGCCAGACTAAAAGCCAAAATGTACTTCAATACTGGCAAAGGGGTACACTGCATCTGAGGACAGTAAATTACCTTAGATAGAACAGGGTGGATCTTGAGGCACATAGTTTCAAGCCTGCTTTTGTTTCTGATATCATCCATGTATGTGCTTGCTATGATCGATGCCTTACTCTGAATAATATTTGGACTAGTATTGAATCCGTATGGCAAACTTCATCTGTTTTTCTCTCTTAACATGACATAATTGCACCTTAAAAAAAAGATGGGTTAAGATTATTAATCTTTGGGTTGGTTTTCTTTGTGTCATAAACTGAAAGCCCCCCCTTTTTATTTTTTTATTTTTTTGCTCCAAGTTAGTAATTATGGAGCTCTGCAGGTAGAATACAAATAATCGCTTTATATCACAAAGTGACTTGACAAATGGAATAGCAAATCTCTCACTCTTAAATAATCGAGGTTCATGTCAAGTGAGAGGGCAAATGGCTCACTGGAACCCTGACATTCAAGATGATGTTCTAGTGCCTTTTTGAAAGAGATACGTCTAGCTGGTCTCAAGATTACTTTTCTTTTTAATGGACCTGATCTTCTTGCCTCTTAATTGAAAAATTATGTGGTGCCAGCTGGTAATGGATATTTTGAAAGAATGATCTACTGAAGCTCACTTTATTTAATTTTCCTAATATGACTTGATTGATATGTTGTTGTATATTCTCCATGCTATGAGCTGCCTTTGGGAGGCAACAGTCTTTAAGGTTTGCTTGGAAATTGATTAAGCACATATATGCAGAAACTGGAAATGTAAGACTTAACTTGAAAGTAAATCCCAACTACTTCAGTCCAAGGAATGCCAGGGTATAGTGCTCCAAGTCCTTCCATGAACAAAGAAGTCAAGGGGGTGGGGTTACATCTTGGTTTTACTGCATTTGTTTCATCCTACCTTATTATCTCTTCATTTATTTAAAATAATAATAATTATATGCTGTTAAGTTCTTCCAACCTACAGCAATCCTTTCCTAGGCTTTCTTGTTACAAAGTACTGTACTCAGAAGTGGTTTACTAGTCTTTTATTCTTTATGGATTGGGGGGGTGGGGAGATAACTTGGAGCACCCAGTTTGGGAACCACTGTTCTTCTCCAGCTTACAGTAGCTATTAGGATTCAAAATTGGAGGCTTTCTGGTGAACCTGGGACTTCTTCCCATAAAACATGCTACCAAGCTACAGTATTTAAGGATGAGTAAATGAAACATCAAGGACTGCAGTGGCTCAAGTGGTTAAGATTTTGAACTCGCTGATTGGAAGATCAGAGTTGGATTCCCGGGTACTGCATGATGGAGTGAGCTCCCGTCTCTGTCCCAGCTCCTGCCAACCTAGCAGTTTGAAAGCAAGAAATTGCAAGGAGATAAATAGGGACCACTTCGGTGGGAAGGTAAACAGTGTTCCGTGCACTCAGGTGTTGAGACGTGTCCACGGAAATGTCTGCAGATGCAGACAGCGCTGGCTCTTTGGCAATAAACAAAGATGAGCACTGGCTTTCAAGCAAGGGCAGATACAACTGGCTTTCAAGGGCAACCTTTACCTTTAAATGAAACATCACTTGCTTTTCATCCTGGCAGGCACTTCTTTATGTAAAGTCAAGTAATATCTTCCTTTACTTTTTCTTCCTGCTTCACCCTTGCATCCCCCCCCCCCCCGGACAATCAACTTGACTTACTTGTCTGTTGGTGTTGAAAAACACTTCAACTGGTGTTTGCAATGCTGCATTTTACAATTGGATCACTCATCCGAACAAGTAATTACATAATTGGGATTTATGTACACAAAAGCAGCCTGTAGTCCTGGTTTCAGAGATCAGCTGCCTCTAGGTTGGTCAGCAATAAGTAGCAGCAAAGTGAGAGAAATATTGATTATGCAAGCAGAATTCAAAGCAGGTGATAATTCAAATGTAGTGATCTCTAGCCTAAAGTGCAAGTTTTGGGATATTTTGGTTTCCTGCTACATATACAGATAATCATAGCTTAATTTACTGCTGGAGGGAAAAGAGAACCTAAAAATGGAGGTAGAACGATCTGTTGTTTTGAGATCAGCTCTGTAAGTATAGTAAGACATATGTTAAGATACAAGAATGTGGTCCTCTGCCTTTGCTCATCTTGCTGACAAAGGAACTGGCACTTATTTAATATGTAACAAGACTGCAACTTTAATGCAAGTTTTTCCATGAACAGATTCATTTCAGTTCCAACTACTTACATGTAGAGGAGGGGATTGACTGAATCATCATGGCCCCAATCCATTGGGGAGCTAGAAGTCTCATTCCTGTGCAGAATTCACACATCCTGCATAGATGTCATTGGAGGTAGGGGATAGTTGTTTTTGATATAGTTATAAGTCAGCAAAAAAGTCATAAAGTTTATTGTTGCCCTGCAGACATCATTGACCTGAAACTCCCTTTAGATTTCACCAGACTTGTCAATAGTGTGGAAAGTTCAGACCAGCAACAACTAAATAGAGAAAGGCTGCCCTCAGTCAGTGTTAGAATTTTGCTCTTGCATTTTGCACTTTGAATTATAAAGTACTTTCAGTATGCATGCAGAAAGTGATATATAAATGCATAAAGAAGCAAACTCAGAAGGAAATTTCTTTATCCAGTAAGCTTATATAAACTAACCAATCTTCTTCTTTTCTTTTTGCTCCTTCTACTTCCCACTCCACATTGCACCAAGCAGAGGAGACCATGTCTTGTTCCCTGCTCTGTTGATGCACTCCCTACTGTGAAAGATCAATTCTCTTCTCAGCTTGAGCTTTCTGATGGCATGAAGTCTGCTGTGCAAGACTTTATTTTATCCTCTCAGCAACATGTAGTCACAAGGTGGGAAGAAAGACAGCAGGTGACCTTTTCAGGAGAGACATTTTCCTTCAGAGAGGTAAGAATTCAAGCACATGAATACATAAGTTCCAAAAGCTTGAAGGTGTTTTGGTTTTTATAAGTAATTTATTACAAATGTAGACTATCCATCCACGTAGCTACAGTTTTACTTTTCTTTTTTAAAATATAGCAATTTGTGATGTGATACAGTAGCAACAAGTTAGTGTCTCCAGGAAATCTAGTGATGCTCAGGAACTCTCAACATGTATGCCTAAAAAGTGTGCTGCAAAATGGCAGACATGGCTAACCACTGTAAATGAAAGGGGAAGGGGTCTTAACCAATACCAACAGGCCTTCTTTACATTTCCTCAGTTAGGCTCTTTCCGAACTTGTGCATTTTTCATGTCAACTAGTTGTAAAGAACTTTTTTTTTTTGATAGAAGGACTGAGGGGAATAACTGATACTAATTCTTACCTGCCTTATCCTAGAGGCAGAACATGGAAAGGGTAGGGGGTGAAATGGCCTCTGTCCACAAGGTACCAGGAAGGGATACAGGGGGGGGTGAGACTCACGGTGGGACCAAGACCTCCCCGCCGCCAATGCACCTGTGTCGGGGCCAGCCCTTCCCAGCCCAGGAAGGGATAAAGGGCAGTGAGATTCACGGTGGGACCATGACCTCCCCGCTGCCAACGCACCTGTGTCGGGGCCAGCCCTTCCCAGCCCGAGAAGGGATAAAGGCAGCTTGAAACACCTATACTGTGTGGAATGGCCATGGCTATAACATCCCCGCCGCAGCAGCCGTGTCCACCAACAGACTCTCTCCAGCCAGTCAGGGTGGGGAATGGGAGGCAGCTGCATGGGCTGGCCGGCTGGCCAAAGATTGCCATCCCCGCCACCACAGCTGTTCCACGGCCAGCCCCCTCCCTGCTGGGAAGAGATAAGGACTCTCTTGACTCTCCTGACTTCTCTGTATTTTCTGTGCTAGTGTATTGTATATTTTTGCTTTTTGTATTGTATAACTGTGCTAGTATGTGGTAATAGTTCTTCTCAGCAGACGGGAGTTGATTTTTTATATGCATTTTCCTTTTTATGTTAGATTTACTGACTGTATATGCTTATGTTGTATTTATTTGATATTGTAATATATGATGCCCGTGTTATGTTAGCCACTCTGAGTTGCTTCGGCAAGTACAGCAGCATATAAGTCTAATAATAATAATAATAATAATAATAATAATAATAATAATAATAATAATAATAATAATAATAATAATAATAATAATAATAATAATAATAATAATAATAATAATAATAATAATAATAATAATACCTATGCCTTTTCCATATTGTTGCTAGTGCTAAAATCCCTGCCTCATGCTAATGGAGAACAGTTCATTCAGCAGCCATTTACACAATTACTAGCTAGTGATGAAAGATTGTGTAACTTTCTATTGGTTGATCACTGACTAGCAGTTAGAGGTTAATGCTTATGTGAAAGTCACAAACACTTAATCTAATATTCAAAACCAAAACATGATCTTTTTAAGTATTCGTAGTTGGTTGGCTCTAGCACTTATAAATTTGATGCAAGATTTGAAGGAGTTACATATTGTCCTAAAAAGGGATTCTGCTTATTGCATATTTTTTTTAAAAAGTCAAATGATGTGCCTAAAGCAATAATGAAGTTGGATTTTAAGCACCTTCACTAACTACATGGAAGACCTGATATGTGAAGCACATGCATGCCTAGTTGTGTAAGTAGGCAAATGGCACCATATATGCACTCTCTTTACTACATTAGCAAGCACAATTTGTAGATTATCAACCCAAATAAACCTCACACAAGAGAGAGTAGGGGGGAGTTTGACTGTATTCACACTCTTACATGCTCTCTCTCTCTCTCTCTCTCACACACACACACACACACAGTCAGAGTGAGAGAGTGAGCAGGTTTTTAAAAGTTATCCTAGTCAAGAAGCAGAAAACTGGTGATTCATTGAGCCTCTGATAGGCCTCCCAGTGTGTTGCCTTTGGTTTGGTGGATCAAATGTTGGGCAGGTCTGTTGCACAGACACTGATCAAAAATCATGGTTCCATCTCCAGATCTGTCTCTGCCTTCTTTTGAAAAAGCTGCTTTCATCTTCTTTTTGTCTGTCAACCACATGAAGAGTTCTGAACTACCCAGTACTCTTCCCAGCTGACTGAGTTATTCATTCTCCAGACACACCGTGTCCAGGTTCCTTTCTTTCTTTCTATCTATCTATCTCTCTTTCTTTCTCTCTTCCTTCCTTCCTTCCTTCCTTCAATCTACCATAGAAGTCATCCACTGAATTTAGCAACATGTTTCATTCTTTGTGTGGATTCCCAAGAATCCTTTTATTTTTATGACAGGGCAAAGGTTACAACCATCACCAGGAATGTAGTTGGTTCCTGGCAAACCATTGTAAATGTCCAGCGGCTTTAGTTCACCATGCTGGGTCACAGGCTTGATGAAAATCACAGGGAACTTCCTTGCTTTCATTCATTCCACTATAGACTAGCCACTGTAGCACATTTAAATTAGCTTTCCTTGGCTTTAGGGCCACTGCTGAAATCTTAGGGAATTGTTATGCTTTCCTGGCTTTCCAAGTGAGCAGTGAAGGAGGAGAAAGTAATAATCTTATTATGTTTGTGACTGCAATGCCGTGGCACACAGGCTTTCTGACTCCGGACTGGTGCCATGGATCAATGCCTCAATGTGAAAATGTTTGGACGTGAGCTGTCAGAGGTAGTGAGAGTCAATATTTTTCATCTCACTCAGTGTGACATTCAAGCACACATACACACTTTTACAATTAAAAGGGGATATTTTTTTATTGAATTTTTCTACTGTTACCCAAAGGACCATCTCCCATGACTTTTCTAAAGCTTGGTTGTTGACTCAGGTTTTGGCCCTGGAATATCCGATGGGAAGTCCACAAAAACCCTAGCCTCATAAAGATCGAGAAAACAAAGTTCTACCATAAAGGAAAACATGAAGATGTTTTGTACTGGTAACAGACCCTCCAGGCATTTTAAAACCACAATTTTCTTGCAGCATGGAGAGAGGCTCTACCAATAATTGCATGTCATCAAGTAGCTTTTAAAGCAGAGCAACCCCTTCCAGAATTTTTCAAGAACTGGGGGCACCCTAGCCTGGAATTGTGCAGCTTGCCCATAGCTACACAGGCTGATTCGGATCACAGGCACTTCAGTGGAAAATCAAACTCCCAACCTCTGGCTGTACAGCCACATATCTAACTTTTTGAAATATCCAGCTAGAAAAAACAATATTTATAGAGTTTTGAACATGTAGGGTTTTTTTTTATACAGTCATTATACTAATGTGCACTTCAGATATGAGAAATTATATTATCCCTAGTAGTGAGACACTAATACCCCCTCACCAAGAATGTCACTGTTTTGCCACCTTGTTTTTGGATTGCTTTGAGCAATGTACTGCAAAGACCATACCAACATGATCACTTTGCAGTGGCATGGGTTACCAGGCCATTCTTGCAGTCCTATTGCTTTCAGCTCCATCCACCTTATTCACTAGTGGTGGACGATGAGACTTGCAAGCCAACTATATTTGATATGCTAGGTGTTCCTCATCTGTGCCTCAGATGCAAATGAGAAGCCCTGACCTGGTTGAAACATGGAGCAACTTTAACGGGACTGCTAGGCCATTAGAAGTGAAGGGTGCTACAAAATGCACAGGAATCAAGCAGAAATCCTGTTAATTATGGTTCACACTTTGTGTGGTCTAGTTCAATGGAAAAGGTATAAATGTGTGTGTATATGCACACGTGTGCACTTGCCCATACATATGCATGTACGCACATGCACACGCACACGCACACTCACATACACTTTCATCAAAACAGTGAATTCATTCTGCTCAGATAGGACTGCAGTATTCCTCTATTCAATGATATCTAAAACAACATTCCAATCATATGTGTCTACAAATTAGGCACAAAGTATGCTACTGAGACTCCATGCTCTGGTTAAGATAAAACCTTGCCATTTAGGGAAAATAAAAGATTAACATTTAAATAAACTACCATATTTGCTGGCATATAAGACACACTGGAGTATAAGACACACCCTGTTATACTAAAATAGCCCACTATAGGCCACTATATACAGTACAAGATGCACTCCATTTTCCAGTGTATTTTAAGATGTGTGTGTGTGTTATATGTTAGCAAATATGGTAAATCACAAGGTCAAGATTTGCTGATATAGGGCACATCAAAGTGCTCTTTAGATAAACAGAAGATTAATATATCTTCCTGCTTAATGTAAACAGTATGTTTTAATATTCATTCATGATCAGTTTAATCTGAACAGACATAATATGAATGGACACCTTGGGTCTTCTGCAGCAAGACATGAATTTATGTAATGGGGGGGGGGAATAAATGTATATAACTTATTTAAATGTACACCTGAGCTTTGTTTTCAAGTGTGAAGTATAAAATGCAATGATAATAATATCAATAAAGCATTTTGAAAGTACATAGAAGCAGAACTGTAGTCAGAAAACAGAGACATAAATGAATATTTTCTGGGACACAGAGAACTAACCCAAATCTACATCTTAAAAAATTGGAAAGAGAAATGAGTTACAGATGAATTGGTATAAATCTGAGTTGATGATATTTAACCATAACACTGGGAGAAAGTGATGTTAATATTCAAAATATTATTAAACATTCCTGCATAAATATCTCAGCCAATCTGAGAGGGCTGAAATAGAAGAATTTTAAGATATGGAAACAAGTAATAGAAAGTAAGTCTGATTATTTAAAGAAAATCAGATTGTCATGGTTTGGCAGAACCGCAAGATACTACCCAAGATAAATTTTCTACTTATTGTGCTATCAATAAAGATTTCCCATGAAGAGTTAAAGGACTGGCAAAACAAGATTAAGATACCATATTTGCCGGCATATAAGATGACTGGGCGTATAAGACGATCCCCAACATTTCCACTCAAAATATAGAGTTTGTTATATACTTGCCGTATAAGACTACCCCCTCTTCCACACACCTTCCACACACCTAATAAAATGTAAAAGTACATCAGAGTTGATTTCAACATGTTAATTTATATTCAAATGCTTATGACATGCAGAAAAACTGTCACAAGGCTGTATGTTATGAAACATGTACAGTAAACATAAAACAGTGCAAGTGCAAAGTGGTACTTATTTATCTACTGTATATACATGAATATAAGCTGACCTGAATATAACCCGAGGTACCTAATTTTGACCTTGAAACCCAGGAAATAGATTGACCCGAGTGTAAGCCAAGAGTGGGAAATGTAGCAGCTGCTAGTGAGTTTCAGTAATTAAAATACAGTAACATTAATTATTTGTTGATTTTTTAGAACTGTAGTTGTACCACCCACCAGTGGTGGTGCTGTAGGTAAAGTGGGTGGGCAGGTCAATTGCACTGAGGCAGGAAGTGTTGCTCTAGCCTAGCCTCTTGCTTCCCCTGCAAGGAAGAAGCATGGCTTTTTCCTCCATCTTGGGCAGAGCAGAAGGTACCAGTAAGTGAAGCCCTTTCTTTTTCCCCACCAGTTTGAAAGGGAGACACAATTGTAATGTAGAACTTCTTTCTTCATCTGGATAGTATGTAGAATGAGGTGGGTGAGCATCGGGAGGCCACTATGGGCAGCTATGTCTATCTCAACTAAAGTTCACCCGGCGTATAAGACAACCCACCCCCCACTTGGAGGCATGTTTTTCAGGGGGGAAAAGTAGTCTTACACGCCAGCAAATACTGTATTTCATAATGGAAGTAAAAAGTCAAGGATTAACAAGAGGAGATGATATAAATCTTGAAGAGTTGGAAGTCTGGGAACCACCCAATCAATTAAGACATATGCCAGGTATCATATCTCAGTCTAACAACCTAATTTGGAAACACAAGAATTGCATTTAAGTTCTGTAATTTTTTATGCAAGTTTGTTTGCTTAAATTGATATACTGTACCATACTTCTGGCCAAAGGGCTACACTAGATAAAGCAAAAAGGAAAGCAATCACACATATATACCTCCCAATAGCACAGGGGTTCTCAAGATTTTCGCACCACTCACCCTCAGACAGTTGAATAGGCTGGACACATGGTCTCCCCCATAATAAATGCTGCCTCAAACCCCAGTTGGCATGTTTGTGCATGCACGGTTGCATTTATGGCTGTCATAAATGCATCTACTTCCACTTCTGGGGTCAGCGCTACAAGCCCAATGGAATGGTGTTGGGGACCAGGGCCGACCCATGGGCCGTAGGTTGCAAACCCCTGCCATAGCGATTAGTGAGCTCTTTAAGTGGTCCACAAGTTAATTAGCATTTTGCCCCAACATGCTGTGTACTCATTTTACTGACCTTGGAAGGATGGAACACTAAGACAACCTTGATCCTGGCTAGGATCAAACTCACAACCTTTTGATTGCAGTACAGCAGTTTTACCACTGCCCCACCAAGGTTCCTAGGGCAGTGAACAGCAAAATAGATAAAAGTCGAAAGCCAGTCATATTTGACTCTAGGGTTCAGAATTCATCTCTATTTATAACCAAAGAGCCTGCACTGTCTGGATAAGCACACATTTCTGTGGTCATGTGGCAGGCATGACTAGACACCAGAATGCATAGAATGCTGTTTATATTTCCACTGAAGTGGTATCTATTTATCTTAATAATTGCATTTCTGTGTTTCTTTCGTGGATATCTGACTGTTCCCTGACTGTAAGTGGCTAACATTAATATCTCAAAATCTGAGAGTCAAGACCTGGATTGTGACCTATAGTACCCACTATTGCCGTGTATTAATAGAAGAAAATATAACAATAAAAAGTTATCTAAAAGGTTGCCATCTTTTAAAAAATGGTTCACATCTGATCTGATACATTCAATGAAGTATGCAATGCTTTTGCCAATAATGACAAAATGCTACCTGCCAAATATCTAACCTTTAGAGACTGGACAAATACCAAAGTTATACTTGCTTCTACTTTTAAGCTAGGTTTTTTTTTTTTAAAGATCAGACAATCTTGGTGATTTGTTGAAAATTGTGATAGAGCAACAAGCAACCAGTATGGTGTTAATCTCGTGATTAATAAATTGGTCAAGGGTCTTGCCAACACAGAAGCAAAATACATCTTCCAGATGGAAATACCTAGCTCAACCATATAAAAATATCCATTAAAAACCTCATGGAGCAAACAAGGAAGCAATTATCTTGTAACTCTCGCACTTTTTAGCTCAACATTAATATTATGGGAGAGCAATTTAAACCATCTCATAAAGTGCATAAACCCCAAACTCATATATAATCTGCAAAGGTCTAAGTTATTGTACGTACTCTTTATAGCCTATGAAATTATATTGTGAAAGAATAGGCAACAAAGAAATGAGACTGAAGACTGTTCTGGTTGCAGAATATAAGAATGACAACATGATGGGAAAGTTCCCCATTATATACAAATTTTTGACTGGGAAAGTTTGTGGCATTAATCTTGTTCTTTTGTGTCATAATCAAGCCATAGACAGCAAAAATGAAGCCATTTTCTTGGCTTTGTCGTTGGCCAAACTTAAGTCCTCATTGGTGTATGTTTCTGGCAGCAATTGGCAGACCAGTAAATGAGCTGGATTGTATATCTCTTCACATTCACACACCATATCATTGTCCACCAGCAGCCCCCACTTGAGCATGTTGTTCTTGCATTTAGGGACTCCAACCATCAGCCTTTTCAGGGTCCTCCATGTGACGTGCGGGAGGTTGAGTTCCTCAGCTATATCCTCCTTTAATGTTTTTCCTTGTCTAGTGAGTGCCTTTCTTCATCTTATTTGGTTTTGCACTTGTGTACCCTCAAGAGTGTTTGTTCTTGCCATTAAGGTCTTTCAGGATCTCAGCTGGTGGACTTGAGGCTCATATCTATTCAGAGGATGTTGAGAGCCATTCTCTTGTTTAGTTCTCTCAGCATCTGTTGCTACTTCTCTCCTTATTTTAGGTGGAGCAATGCCAAAAAGAGGGTATATTTTCTCAACTGGTGTAGTTTTGAGACATCCTGCCACTATATGCATGGCTTCATTAACAGCAGTGTCACCTTGTTTTGCATGTGTGGATATGTTCCATATTGGAACAGTAAATTTTTCTGTACAGACACTTAGGGCCAAAGCTGATGTATGCAGCATGGATAGTTGAGTTCCCCATGTATAGTTTGTGAGTTTCCTGATGATGTTGTTCCTTGTACTAACTTTGGCTTTGGTATTCAGGCAGTGTTGCTTAAAAGAGAATCAAATGTCATGTCAAGGTATTTTTGCTGCTGAACAATGCTATAATTGGTTCTCTTTCTTTGTAACATCCAATTCAACCCTTGCCTCTTGATTTCAAAGGTTGAAGACACACACTTGTGCCTTGTTTGGATTAAGCTTCAACTGGTTGATGTTGTAATGCTGACCTAATTCTTCAAGTGCTCCAGTAAGTTTCCCAGCTACCTCATCAAAAAGTAATTGTTGTACAGGCATTGCTGTGTCATCCACATAGATGAACAATTTTATATTGTCAGGAACTGGTTGATCATTTGTACATATGTTATACAGCAGTGATGGTGAATCTTGGCACTCCAGGTGTTCTTTTATTTCAGTTCCCAGAAGCCCAAGTCAGCACTCCTGTTGATCACAGCTTCTGGGAATTGAAGTTACAGAACACCCGGAGTGCCAAGGTTCACCATCATTGCTATACAGTGTTGGGAAGAATACACTTCCTTGGGGCAACCTCTATCTGCTGTTTCAATAAAGCAACAACTCTAGCCTTTCTCCACAATTTAGGAACCTTAAGTTCATCTATGCCAGTGGTTCCCAATTAGTGGTATGCGTACCCCTAGGGGTACGTGAGATTCCATCAAGGGATATGCGCAGCAATCTCTTAAGTAAAATATTAAATCCTTAAAAAACAATAATGCAATAACAATTGCCAAAAAATATTCAATTTAATTAAAAGATCAGTAGGTAAGTCAATCGTATGCATCAAATGCTTTCTCCCGCAGCGGTTGTTTTCCCTGCACCTGCCGCGTCTCACGTCACCCGATTGTGGCTGCCCCCGTTCCCACCTATTTGCTCGTCATTGTCAACGTGCACATTTGTCACATTAATGAAACATGTGTTCTCTGTCATTAGAATGTCTTTTGATGATAATAAATATAAAATACACCTGATTTCATTTTTATTTAACGTTCCTGCAATAAGGGGTATGCAATATTTAATGTTCCTGTAATAAGGGGTACACAAGTTTGAGGTCTTTCTTGAAGTGGTATGTAGAAAAAACTAATTGGGAACCACTGATCTATGCAGTTGTTCATTAATTGCAGGAGCCATTCCAAAGTGTGAGGACCAAACTGCCTTATCTGTTGTGTTCTTATGTCATCAATACCTTTATTTGTTTTCATGCTGTTTATAGCTTCCTTCAATTCAAATGCCACAAAGGGGCTATTAAGTAAACCCTCCTCTTGTTCCTCTGGTCAGATGGCTTTTTCTTGCACCTTTTTACCTTGCGTTTTTCCATTCTTTAGCAACTGACTAGCTATTTGGTCTGCTGTTACTCCAGTATAATTTTGCTATGGCTGGGTTAAATCTCCACCGAGATTCTGCATCAGTTCTTCTCAAACTTCAACAATATCTTCCTGAAAAGGATCCTGGTTGTAGAGTGCCTGATACCTATTCAGCAGAGGTTTGATGTCATCAGTCAGGTCCTGGATCTACTAGGTGCAGCATCCTCTTGGAATATTTTTCCTTGATATTATTTTCACAAGATGGACAAATTCATGATATTTTTCTCGGTGCAGGAAGGGGAAGGTCTTCTCCACACTTTTATCCAGCCGCTCCTGAATATTCACCCATTTAACTTTCTTAAATTTAAAATGTCTGCAAAAAGGCACCTCCTGGGGTTTCATTGCAGCATTTAATATGTGCACAGTGGGTCTGTATTGAGTATGTGCGATCAGATAATCAACAACTTTCATGCACTGTGCTGCTGTCTTCTTACTAATGAAGATGTAGTCTGGATTATATCCCCTCCTCCATCTACCACTGTTAAAAGTTGCTGGCAGTTTCAGATCATGGACAGGTTGGAGATCATTGGTATCTGCCCAGGATACAAGTTATGCACCATCCTCTTTGGTCTGGTGTTTCCCCAAGCCTCACTGTGACAATTAAAATCTCCAATAACAAAATATATTTGGTCATAAGTAAAATTTCCCAGCTCATTTAATCTAAAATGTGCTTCTGACAGCTTATAAACTCATGTAACAGAGTATTGTGGGGTTCGGATGGGGAATATTTCAATGTTTTGAGGCTGTTTGTAGGTATGTATGAACCAACCAAAAGGAAATTATTGCATAAAATGGACTGAATGTCACAGAGGGAGTTTTATTATTTTGTGGATTTGGAGTTGAGCTTCCCATAATTCCGCAGTTGTTGTTTCTGCTGCCACCGCCATTGTTATCATTGCTGCTGTTGTTGACATCGTCATCATCATCAACATCAAAGGGAAAATTATGAGCTTTAGGAATCAAGTCTTATGTATCTGTGAGTGAGATGACAATTGATAAAATCATCATTTTTTTTATTTCCAAGAAGTATATTAGCAGCAACTTACATTTAAAAAAAATGGTAACCAAATATTTTGGAATTATTCTGACTGCTGAATTTAAGATGGGGAAGAAGAAAATCTGATCTTGCATTCACTCTCTTTTAATTTAATGATTGCTACTCTGTAATCTCTGTACTGTATTTTCTGTAATTTTCTGTTTGATGGCTCTTCAACATCTATTATTGCTTCTCCAAATGTTTAACATCCACCCTATTGAAATCAACTGTAATATCCATGCAAACTTTCCTCTGGTAGTACAGTATTGCAGTTTTGTATTCAGGAAGCAGGAGGTGGCTGGAATGTATAAGGAGGAAAAAATGTGGTGATGCATAAGATTTACCCAATAGTTGAAAAATGATCTTCCATCTGGATTTAGTCTTGCTGTGTAGATTTATGGAAAATTTAAAGGGCACCACCCTGCATTTATACATAATACCAGGCTCTGTGCTATTGTTGGCAGTGCCCACTGAAACAAAAAAAAGTTTGTCAAAAGGCATGTGGGACTTGGTCAAATCTAGATGTAGCAATACACTGTAAAATGATCAGTGGGGTGCATTCAGCTGCAAGCTGTGAAGTCTTGTTTCAAAGCATGTTTAGAGCTCACAAACAAGATGAGAAATGTAGCTTTATGAATATGCCACTTTTCCTTTGTAAGCACTGTAAATGAAGGCAGTGGCTGCTGGAACTGCTATATACTTTCTTTTCATTTTGCCCCTAGGGTCCATATGCCAAAGTCAGCGTTTCCGCAGCAAGTGCATCAGAAATATGAATGGATTACCTATTATAACTCATACCAATGCATTTGGCAACGTTAAGCTTTTAAAAATTTAAAGGAACGTTCACATTTTCTGTCTTTCACAGGGGAATGTGATTGAAATGCAAATCGACAAGGAGGGCAAAGTAATTGGATGATATAGGCAGATCTTTTTTCCCTCTAGCACCCTTCTTTCAAACTTTCACACAGTATTCTCACAAGGGAATATCTTCTGTGCTTTCCAGATTTTTACTGCTTGTGGAATTATATCTAATTTGTAGAATAATTCCAAACTCACAATAAACTAGGACATATATATATATCTTCCCAATACTGGCCATTGTACAGAGAATTGAACATCTATAAGTCCAGCCCAGCTGCACAAGCAAGCTAAAGAAATGCTTGGGGCAGTAATTCTATTTAGGCTAATGTATGGAGGCAGTGGCAGTCGCGTAGCGTGGGGGAGGCCAGGGGGGCGCCTGCCCCAGTCCTGCAGTACTCGGAAATCAAACTGCTTACCTCCCTCTTCCAGTCAGCATCTTCTTAGCCACTTGAGCTAAAGAGAGGTGCAAAAACTGGTTCCTCGTGCCACCTGCCAGGCAGAGGTGTGGATCCCAGCTCAGCTTTGCTCTCTTAGTTCGGGTCCCCCCCCCGCCCTTTATCCCCACCATCCCTCCCTGCTATAAATAACCATTTTGTGTCAGAAATTATTCTGGGTTGAAAGTTTTTTTTTTCTTGCAGAAGAAACAAAGCAGGGCTCTTGGTGCATTTCCACTCACAGGTCTGGGCTGGTTTTAATCTACTTTGCACTTCAAAGAGAGGCATCTTAAGTGTGAACAAGCAACACCTGCGGTCTCTTTTCCTGTCTTTCCCACCTCATTGTTTACGTTTCTGGGTGCACAGGATTAAAGGGAAATGCAAACTCTTAAGGGCCTGCCCAAGGTTTGCAAAAGGAGATCGAGATTCCTCCTGCTCCTCTTGGAGGGGGGTGGGCGTCTTTGCACAGGGCTCTTTCCCCCCATTTTTTTCAAAGGCCACACCCTCCCTCCCCTTCAGTCCCCTCTCCCCAAAGAGGGAAGCCCATGCTGTGTGCGGAGACTCAGGCCATGGCTTTCCCAGCCCTGATAAGTGAGTGTTACTTGGAGAGAGCGGGGAAATAGGGGCTTTGAGTTTCCCAGGAGAGGGGCTTCTCTCAGTGGCTAGCGGGGGGGGGGGCACCTAGGGTGGCTCTTTTGGGGGGTGGCCCTTTTGGGGTGTCAAAAATTTACACTGCCAACATCCTGGGCCCCACCCAGGGGGCGGCGAATTTGGGCTCTGCCCCTGGTGGCTGAAACTCACGTAGCGCCAGTGGGTGGTGGGGTCTGTTTCAAAAACAGATTCAGCAGATCAAAAACTTATCAGTACACATATGGATTGTCAGTAAACTCATTAATTTTCTTCTGCTGCTGCTGTATTCTATGCATAAAGTATTCCTCCATGTGACTCAAGAATGTGAGACAAAGTTCTGAGACTATAGTGAAAGGTCTTCAGCATGGCTGCCCCATACATTGTTTTCAGGAAAACATTTGAAGAAGTAGCATTTTGCCTGTTAGCTAAATTCATTCCAAAACAAATGATAAATTTCCTGTGTCCAGTAGCTTTCAGTGTTTGTACCTATTGTGTCTGTAGGAGATAAACTGATATATTTTGTTCTGCATAAGTGGCTGCAGTGGCGCTCAGCCTTGGGACTTGTTCCATCTGCCCCCAGAACCTCGCCCTGCTGGGGCTTTAAGAGACGCTGTGCGGTGGACGGAGAGGCTCGTTACTTGTCGTGGTGCTTTGCTTAGTTTTGTTTCTTTGTGTGAATTTGACTGAGATATGGAAATTTTTAAACTACTGCTTGATATTGATGTTATTGAATTTTTTGTTACTGTTTATTGAATTACTTTTACTGTAATGATGTTTATGTGCTGATGTTCTGTGATACTGATATTGACTATTTATTGACTGTTTTCATTTGATATTGACTATTGACTTATTGATATGTTGTGACTGTAACTATACATGTGTGTAAACCGCCCTGAGTTGGCTCTGCCAAGTAGGGCGGTATAGAAATTCAAATATAATAATAATAATAATAAAAATAATAATCTTACTGGGAAATGAACCTTCTCAATCATTAACCAGATTTGCAGCCATTTCTTTGGCAATGGTTTCCCTTTCATTTCATGATACAGATTCCATGTTTGTTTAATTTTGTCTTGTTGGGAGCAGGGTTTCTCCGCTTTATCTCCAGGCTCCATGAGATGTACAAAACTTAAAAGACAAAAGGAAAATTTGGGGAGTATTCTGTGCGAAAGGAAATAGGCGAGTGATTAATTAGTCTTATGGTAACTGTGTAAAAAAAATATTGGTTATAGCTGGGTCTTTAAATATGTATGCTTCCTCCATGAAAGCTTCTTGTATTTGAAGCCCTACTGACAACAATCATACAAAAGTCAGATACTGTAGCCCAAATTAAATCAATTACTGTATGCACATTTACTTCTGTGGGTTAAAATAAGGTAGCCATTTGTCTGGATAGTGCAACATAATCCAAATAGGCAGGGAGTTAAAGTAAGGTAGCCATTTGTCTGGATAGTGCAACATAATCCAAATAGATTTTTTGTGAAGGGCTGGAATATATCTTCAGATGATTAAGGATCCATTAACTAGACAAGGAACCTCTGCAAAGGACTATAGCCAAAGGGGAAAACACATAGTCTTCATGCAAGATATCTCAAAATTGGTCTCTGTACAGTTGTACCTCGCTTAAAGAGCATAATGTGTTCCACAGGATTTCTCTTTAAGTGAGTTTGCTCTTTAAGCGAAACACCATTGTAATTGACCAATTGTGACTTCTGGCAGGTGTGGAGGGAATTGCAAACCCAGATTTATTTGTTAAATGAGTTTTTGGTTGGTTTTAGTTATTAAGCGAAGTGACCATTCAGAGAAAATTCTGCTCTTTAAGCGAGTTACTGTCTAAGTGAGGCACTCTTTATGTGAGGTTTTACTGTATTTCCAGCAAATGCTGGGGAAAGAATTCTGTCTAAAACCCCAGCATGCCTGTTGATGGTAACCCATGCAAGTAAAACTGAACTGGATGAATCAATGATCTGTCTCAGTACAAGACAGCTTCCCATAGTCTAGGGTAATAACATTTAAAAGTTATTTGATCTTTGCTTTCAGCAGGAAAATGTCTTTGACTACCATTGGTTAAGCCCCATTGAACCCCAGTAGAACTGACTTCCAGGTAAACAAGTATCAGGTTGCGATGCAAGTTTTGGTGACACAGAGACAGGCACATAATTATCCCATTGAAATCAGGGGGATCATACTCAATATATTTTAATTAAAGTAAATGAGAGAGAGGTTGTAATCTCTAGTAAAGGCTTCTTTGCTTGTTTATTCTACCATCTTTAATAAAATTATTTTAAAAAATTTCCTGGATGGAAAAATAAACTCCTTCATATATATTTTTGAGCTTTCAGACAACTAGTTACCTGCTGAGACAATTTAATGCTAGTGCTCAGCCTTAATCACTTCTATAGGCTGTCAATTTGAGGCCTCCTCAGCGCCAGTGAATAATCCTTCTCTTCTCCTTATTGCTTCCACTGAGAAAAGGGGTTTCTCCAGTACCTTTTCAATATGAAATGTAATAGTATTTCTGTAGGATTAAGCTGCAAATTTGAGGTCAAGATAAGAAATTGAGCTCATGCTTCCAGGAACCATTGCAAAATTCTGAATCTGTTTGGACTGGTATTTGTCAGCGCCCTACATAGAGACTATGAGGCGGCAAAACTTCAAGAATTTAGTGTGTGACTATACAGGGCCTTTGGTATAGGCTTGTGTGGTTTAAATAGGATTGCTTAAGGTTTGGGGGAAAGCAATATAGTGATTATTATGATCCTTATGTGCAAATGGCATAGTAACCTCAAGGGACTCTATTCCTGGTATTGTGAAGTGGCCTAATAAATGAGCCACTTCAGGATATTAGCAAATTGAACACTTCCTGTTCTTCTACAGAAGGGCAGATGAAGTGATTTTCTTGTACTCTGTTAGATGCACTTCAGCGCGCACATGCATGCACACACACACACACACACACACACACACACACACACACAATTGTCATGTGTGGTGATAATTGAGAACCTGTCTGCAGCCACAGTTTCTATTAGCACTTCACAGAAAAGGCAAATAAACCATTAAAAAATAAACTAAGTGACTGAGGAAATCAACAATGGTCTAGCACAGTGGAGATGTGTGCCAGATGTGACACTGCCAGGCCTTAGTATCGGCACGCACACCTTTGCCCCACCACAAAGTTCATCCCACTCTTCTGCTCAGCAGCCCAACGGGAGCACTTCCTCCTTCTCCCCAGCACAGAGTTCACCTTGCCTCTCTGCCCAGCAGCCCAATGGGAGTGCTTCCTACCTCCCCCAGCACAGAGTTCACCCTGTCCCTCTGTTTGGGCACACAGTCTGTAAAAGGTTCACCATCACTGGTCTAGCACATCCAAAAACAATTACTTCCCCTGCACCCCAATTTCTCCTTTTATCTTCTTTTGCCATTTGGTTGACAATTTGGAGACACATCAATAGGCAAATGAAACATATGAAAATCCTGTTCCGATATTAAACTACATAACAAAAAAAAATGCTACTGGGTGAAAATAATGCGATTGTTATGTAATAGGGTGCGCTGATTCCAATCTTGTAAAAGGAAAGTTTGGAAAGATGAAAACTGAGGCAAAATTGAAAGCAGGAGTCTTCGTTGGACCAGAAATACGAAAGTTGATTCGATGTCCACAATTCAGATCGTAGTTCACGAAATGAGAACTAACAGCTTGGGACGCATTTGTGCTTGTCGTGCACAACTTTCTTGGGAACCACAGAAAAGACAGCTATGCAGAAACTGTGGACAACTTGCTAATAGCCTTCCAGCACCTAGGTTGTCGAATGTCACTAAAGATGCATTTCTTTCATTCGCATCTCACCTTCTTTCCATCAAATATGGGAGCCATGAGTGACGAGCACAGTGAAAGATTCCACCAGGAGATGTCCACCATGGAAGCAAGATATCAAGGCCGCTTCAATCCGAACATGATGGAGGATTACTGTTGGTTTTTGCAGAGAGCAACAGATGATGTTCATAGCGGTGGAAAGCAAGAAGCTCTACACACTTTTAAACCAAGCCATTGTCAATCTTAGTGTAACTAAGGGTCCCTGACTCATTTCAGAGGTAAATAAACATTTATAATTCACTTCTTAATTATAATATTTAGTGTTTTCATCCCAAAGTACGCACATTAATTTCCCTAAAAATTCTCACAATCGCTTTTCAACATAGTTAATAGCATTTTCCTTGATAACCTTTACACATACATAACTTTTTTCCTGACATGCCAGAGCAAATCCAAATGCAGTTCTGTATTCAGCACATATGAATTACTATAAGGAACATATTTTCAACCCAGTAGCAGGGAATTTTGTTGTTGTTGTTGCGTAGTGTTATGCATGGCTTGACAGAAACCAAACAAGGCAGAGAGGGCACTGAAACAGGTAATGCTGGTGTCTACTCTAAATAAGCATTGTTCGGACTGAACATCTTGTTCAGTATGTGAGGTTTATATGGCCAGTTGAAATTGCCATTCACCTGACAACTCAACTGTAATGCACAGCTAGTAGCTGTATACCTCATTTTGGTTTATAGCATCCATATGCAGCTATTGCTCATTCTAACAAACTGTTATGGAGAGTAAGGATGTTTAATCTGAATTTTGATACTCTCTGTTGTGTCCCAGGTTTAAAGAACATTGGGACCCTGATTCTGGTGGTCACAAAAATCCAAACACCTCCCAGTCAAATGTATTGGAATGACTTGAGAGTTCTTTCACTATGGCCTAAATTTGTTGTAGTGATTATTAGTCTGGGCTGAGAGTCTGGTCTCATGTAACTGAGTTTGTCCCCAACTCTCTCTCTCACTCTCTCTCTCTCACTCTCTCTCTCTTTCACTCACACACACACACACACACACACACACACACATCCTGCAACCATCACTCTGGACTGCTCACAACAGTAAATGACCAAAAATTTCAAAAACAATGACATCAATCAACACTATACAAAGTAGAATACTATGATAATATTAAAATACCTACCTAGATAGCATCAAACTAAATTAAAAATCTTACTTAATAAATTCAGTTCTCCACTTCTTCTTTGGCTCTTCTGACACTTGTCCCCAGCCATCCCACAAAATCCAAGAAAGGACCTTAAAATGCCACACAAGGCTTCTGTCCATTCTAATCCCACTATAGCTGGAATCCAGGCAGCCCATGGTGCGAGGAGGAAATGAGCCTCACCTTTAAAAGATGGTGGGAAGATCTCTCAACCTTTCCTCGATCTTAAACTGACTATGCATTTGGTAATTCTTTCCCGGAAGTGAAGGGAAGAAATTATATTCTGAACATCAAAATGGTATAGCTCCTTTGATAGTGTTGATGCAAAAGGTTAGCAGAGTGGTATGCAGTGGTCTGCAAGAGGTTTGTACCTGGCAAGGTGGTCGCTTGTGAGAAAAACAGGCAGACAGATCTTGGTGCAGAAGAAAAACTCAACGTAGGTTTACTCAAGGAAGTAAAAAGGTGCAAGTATATACAGTGCAACAACTGTAACACAAAACAGATATATTATCTTGGGCTGCTCAGTTGACCTCACTGAGACAGTTCAATACAAGTCCATACAGTTCAATAGCAGTCCAGACCAGCAGGGTAAATGCAAGCTATAATTACAGACAAAGCCAAAGAGTTCTACAGCTGATGTCCTCCTGGTGGAGGCTTACCCCCAAGTAGTCCTTCTTTGTCCAGCAAGCACAGATGGCATATCAGGCAAAAGCAATCATCAGAATCAGTGCAACAATTCAGTCATCATAGCAGGTTCTGGAAGATGCAGGAATGTTTGTCCAGACTGTCAGCAGAGAAAGGTGAGCCTTAAAGCTCAGGCAAGTTGAGCATTGTAGTTGGAAGTCTGCAATCCTGCTCTGACCTAAATACACTGGCCCATGGAGCACATCAAGGAAAAGTCCCAGCACCTGTGTGCCCCTGCAGTAGGGTCTTAAAGGAATCATAAACTAAATATGCCTTCCAACCAGTTAGGGTGTCAGGCGAAGACTTACATCCCCTAAAATATAGACTGCGTATCTCACAAGAGACCTCAGATGGAACTCAGCTGACAAGAAGTACATAAAACAAGATGAAGTGCAATTCCAATAGCTCAAAATGACCCAAAACAACATGGAAATGTGGTGAAGGTAGACTCCTTGCAATATAGAGAAGTTTGACATTACTTCAGACTATCCTTACCCATGCCTAATATTGTCCAGCATTCTGGTTATATTCTTGGGCTACAGAAAATTGGATCAGATGTAACTCTGTTCTTCCATTGCTTTGACCCTTCCTAGGCTACCCTGCCAGAAGATACTGGTCAATATATACAGAGAAGCCAGTACAGTAAAACACTGGATAACGCTAAAACTTGGTTCTGATTTTTATCCGATTTTTAGTATTACCCGATCCATGTTAAAATCCTATGGGATGGATCGGATAACGTTAAAGCTCCATAGAGATACATTGTAACCGCACAAGCTTAACGGTTGTTATCGGATCCATCCCATTGGACCTTAACGTTATTTGATCCAATTCTCCTCCCCAGATTACTTAACGTTATGCAATTTTAGCGTTATCCGATCCAATCGTTATCCAGTGTTTTACTGTATGTTTTGCTGGGTGGATACTCAGTGGTTTCAGTATCTTGCTACAGAGCTATAAATTCTGAGTTTAATCTCCCACTGTGCATCCCCGAATGGCCAGCCAGTGCCAGAAATGCCACCAAAAGAAGAGTAAACCATTTTAAGTACTCTCTACATATAAAGGATCGATCTAAGTCAGCATCTACTTGATGGCTCAGCACATCTTTGTATAACACTGCCTGTAGATAAAATTATAAAGATATCCGATTTATCAACAAAAATAAAAGGGACACTACACAAAGACATGATGATTCATCCTTGCAGTGATTAGTGTATGAAAATAACTGGAAGAAGCTAAAACCAATATTTCATTTTGATCTAAACTTGAAGCTGGTCTAACCAATGTAGCAAAACAATACACTCAGAAAAGTAATGCATGTTCAGCTATTTGCTTACTGGAAGAATACCAAGATTCTTTACTATAATGTACAAACCTTCCAATAGTTGAAGACATATTTTCGTTCTTATAATTGCTTCACTGCTACTTACAAATACATCTGGATGCAAACTGACTGGTTTTAAAACAAGGAAGTAACATTTGCAATGTATCTGAAGGAAAGGGTATATTTTACTGATAAAGCTCAAACTTGCAAGTACTGTACAGTCCAAATGTCTTAAGGAAGTGCTGGAAAAGATTCTTATCTGAAACCCAGGATAGCTTCAGGCTGCCTGTTGATGTCCTGAGCCACATCAGCCAATGATCTTACTATCATGCAGTGCCTTACATTGGTGAGCAACAGAGAGAGATTTTACAAACTGGCATTTCTGCTGTTGTTCTTTTGTATAGAATTGAAGGTGTGTTGAACAATGACCATCAAATATGATTGAGCAAGAGTTAATGGTAGACTAGGTGACCAAAATTGGTTAATGTGTTTTGAGTATATGAAAAATTATTTCACTCTGTAGAGTGAAGACATAAAATTCCCTTGATATTTCTTTGATTCTGTATGTATTCACAGAACTATGAATTATGTAATCTACTATTCACACTGGATTTGTGGGAATATTTGATTTTGACAGTTTCTCTATGTGTGAATATAAACTGTTCTATCACACTCATTTTAGTTCTAACAACCATTGGCTCAGTATCAAGGTCTTAATCTCCACTCTATTCTTGTGCCTTGCCAGTATCCTTGCTCCTTGAACTCCATCCTCATTTTGTTCCAGCTCATAAAGATACTCTGCCTCAGCAATGGAGGTCAGCAGACTTGCAGTTGCTTGGCTCCTGAATCTCTTGCCTTGTTCCTGGTTTCTAGAAGATCTTCCACCTTGTTCCTGATTTCTATAATATCTCCTGCCTTGTTACTAGTTTCTAGAGGACTTCCTGCTTGTTCCTGGTTTCTAAAATATATCCTGCCTTGTTCCTAGTTTCTAGAAGATCTCATTTTTATTCCTGATTTCCACTCCTGAAGACTTCTGCAAAGTTTTGGTTCCTGTGGACTGTTGTGTCTTTCCCGGATCCTTGTTCCTGAAATTCTCTTCCAGCCATGCTCCACCCCGGTATTCTGCCATGTCTGTTCTCCTGGTCACCTGACTTTTGGCTTGTTGGGATTATGCTTTAGTCAACTGGATCAATCCTGCATCTCTGGCTTGACTTGGATTTGGACTCTGGACTGAGAGTTGGTTACTGTTTTGCCTCTTACTTGTTTGTGCTGGGTCCTGGCATTCATGTCACCTGCCATCTGCCTATTCCCCAGATCCTGAGAGATGATGTCTCTTGTTTTTGCCCTGTTCTAAAAATTGACATAATGCTCTTTTGAAATTAACTACGTCAAATAAGTTAGGAAAAAAGAGAGACAACTTAGAAATGGATTGGACACTCTTATTGCATGCCTGCATGCATTTGCAGGTTAGCAATAACTTAGAGACATTACAAATATATCAGGATACTTCAGCCCTAAAAGAAATAAAAAAGGAAGCAGCCAAAATTTTTTATTTATTTCGTCTGTCTCAATAGCTGTTTGGTTTCTGGAATGTTTTAAAATGAGATAGCCTTAAAATGACTTGGCAAAGTCACTGAAGATTCATTATATTCAAAGTTAAAAAACGCATGGTAGTTTGTTCATTGTTTCATCTGCCAAGATGGAGAAAACACAGGAGTAACAGAGAGTGAAAGAAGCACTGGAAGGTGGAACTCGATAAATCTGTCTATCCACACAGAGATCCTCTGAGCTGATACAGTATCTTTGTTCAAAATCAGTAACTCATCAGGTTGGAGATGGGTCTTTAGAAATTGTAGTTCTTCCCAGTTCATTTACTTTCATTCTAAAACTGTTCTTTGTGACCAACCTCTCCCTGCAAGGGAGACCTTTATATTGATTCCTCCAAGCTCAAGTGCGATTAAGATTTGGGAATAAACAGGGCATCATCCCACTAGAGGTCAGTGAAAAGTTCTGAAATGTATGTGCCTGGTCTCATCTGATATTTCTCCCTTAGCTAAACTGCCATATGGAGCTTCAGGCATTAAATCCTCTCTTAATACTTTGAGCTTTTAGAATCTACAGCCAGGGTGCCCAATTTCTTTTGGCTGCAGGCCAGTCATGTTGTTCAGGGGTCCAGTCACCGTGGCCCATGGGCTGGATCCAGCCCCCAATGTCAATTCATCCAGCCCGCGAAGCCCTCATCGCTCCCGGAAGTGGAAGTAAAATGCGTCCATACAGGCATGTTTTACTTCCGCTTCTGAGAGTGATGAGGGCTTCATGGGCCAGATGAATTGGCATTGGGGGGGCAGATCTGGCCCATGGGCCATAGTCTGGGCACCCCTGATCTACAGCATTCCACACCTACATCTTTCTCACCCCTTTCAAGAAGTTTCTGTTTTTCCTATATAGCTAGGATCACTCTTATTTTGATCAGTTACAGAGGATAGGTTCTCTGGAACTGATTCAAAGCAAGCCTCGTTTGAATTGGCCAGTATTGTGAAGTGACTTAAAAATTAGTCATTTCTAGATATTGGGGACATGACAGATATTATTTCACTGTTTAAGTCTATCACTGATGCACTACATAAGATACACAAAAATTACCCAATCTTTTCATTGCCTTGTCAGTCAAGAAACTGCCTACAGTCAAATCTAAACATGCTATTTATGAATTTATTAGATGCTCTGTGTAGGGTTGCCATATTTTGAGGCATGTCTCTTGATGCCCATTTAGACTGCTAGCTGGCCTGGATTCTAAGCTGTATATGAATAGGTGTATAAATTCCCTCATAAAAGCCAAGATATAAAACAAAATGCATAGTCACTTGTTTGGTAAGACATACAAAATTTTCAGTATGTGTAACCATTAGCTGAAGCCACCGGCACTTTTAAAAGGTCTTATGAATTTATACATTTAAAAATATCACCCATATTCAATTCAGGAGAGAATCTTGCAATTATGGAAAATTCTTGATTTAGCTGGTTTCTTGACTATTAGAATCAAAGGTTTAGTGGATAGTTGGACTGTTTCAGTAAAAATATTAAAGCATCTTGAGACAAAAAAGTAAAAGGTAACAGATCTTATTTGGAATAATATTTTTGTGTGTGCACAGCATTTTATCAGAGGCATATGCTAAGGATGTTGTAGATAAACATACTCATGCTTCAATGAAACAGAGTAACTAGTTGGGTAAGGAAAATCAAATTTAAAAGATACAAACCTTGATTCTTATTTCAATTGTGGTCTTATAGCAAAAAATAAATAAATAAAACTAGGATATTTACTAGCTAGAAAATGTTGGTTGGTTGATCAATTGATTGCATTTTTGTGCCAATTTTCATCTAATGAAAAAAAAGAGAGAGAATTAGCTAAAGTCAGAGGATCTCCCCACCATGGTAACTAGCCCTTTGGAAAAAATCATCTAGGAGCATATTAAGTAGGAAAGAAAAGAGAATGCTTTTAGATCTTAAAAGCCTGCTTCCACTATTACCCAGTACTAAGAAAAAAAGCATGCAAGATACTTATCCCAACATAAACTCCCTCTCCTCTAGAGATGACCGGATGGAATATTTACAGTTTTCCACATCCAGCACAAAAAGTATCATCTGTGATGCCAATGGACTGTTGACTGGCTATTTGGTCCCTGTTCCTCCATTGGCCTAGAAGTCTGGAAATTTAACCAATTCCAGCTACAAACATTGTTCCTCAAAGAGATCAAGAAGATGGGGGGTCCTCTAGAGATCAACCAGGACCAACATTAGGGGTGAAATGATATCTTTCTTTCTGTGGGTATATTTCTTTTCTCAGGTCTTTGTATAAATTATTGATTCCCTGCTTAATTTTACTGATCCATGGCCATGAGATGCATTATACATACTCATTTAAATCTTGCATTGCTATTCTTACTGGATTATTCAGAAAGCAGTTATTTTGTCTTGTGTTACTTCTACCTAATATTACAATAAGTCATTATTCATAGCATGGTTTTACCACAGAAAACTGGCATACAAATTAACTTGGGATGGTGACACTGTTGTTTTTACACATTTATGGTATTTCCTTTTAAATTATTGTCACACTGTTTGTACGTCTCATCTTAACACTGCTATTATAACTGAGAAAGCTTAAATGTTGTTAATGGATAATTAATTGTTTATGTCAATTATTATAACTTTTAGGGCTGAAAGTTAAACATTTCCAATTGCACACATGCATTTGGATGAAAAGAACTGAGCACAGCAATAATGAGTTGGAAGTACAGTAATACCCCGGATAACGATTGCATCGGATAAACGCAAGAATCAGATAACGATTCTTTTTTCCTCCCTGTATTTGAACTACAGGAAGAGAGAGGGTTGTGTTTTTTTCTTCCCCTCCCTGTATTTAAAACAGAAGCCTCTCTCTCCCTGTAGTTTAAATTTAACCGCTGCGGGTGGGGGTGGCTTTAAAGGCTGAGAGGTAAAGTTCTTTCCCTGCCTGCCTTTAAAGCGGTTTGTCCCTGAAGTCAGGGCTTTTTTTTTTTTTAGTGTTGTTCGATGCATGCATCAGACAATGCTAAAAATCGGATAACGTCATGACTTGTGGAACCAAGTCATAACGTTATCCAGGGTATTACTGTAACATTATGTGTACTATGTTATTTTGGGGTCAATTGACGGCAAGCTGACATATTTTAAATGAAGCAATGTAAAGACTTATAATAAAGTTACTTTTCTATAATGAGAAATTATTTTTTAATATATAATAAAGCTAGGAACTTAATAGAATACTACTTTAATTCCTCTCAATACATAAGAAAGGAATGACCAATGTGCTATTTTAAAAGCAAAACTGGGAGATTAGCTTTTTCAAAAAATGTTCCAATCTTTTGAAAAGAATCAGGAAATAAAAGGTTATAGCAGAAAATCAACTTCAGTTTTTTAAAAAGTTACAATAGAACCCCGAACAATGTGATGACATGGTTCCACAAGTCATGACGTTGTTCGGTTTTTCACGTTGTTCGATACATTGATCGAACAATGCTAAAAAAAAGCCCTGACGTCAGGGACAAACCACGCCGAGGCAAGGCTCGACATCCCCCCCCCCGGGTAGGCACGCGATCGTGTGTCGTTCGGGGTTAGGGCAAGGTATGGGAAAGACCCCCGTCCCCTGCCCTAACCCCAAACGACACGTGCGCGCACGCTCGAAGTTCCGAAAGTGTAAGGATCTTTACCCTTTTGTAACCTCGGGCAGCTTGGAGGCTTGCGTGGCGCGGCGGTGGTGACGGGAGGATGCGGGAAGGTCCTTCGCATCCTCCCCTCACTGGCACCATGCCGCGCGCGCACGCCCGAAGTTCCGAAAGTGTAAGGATCTTTACCCTTTTGCAATGTCGGGCGGCTTGGAGGCTTGCGCAGCATGGCGGCAGTGATGGGAAGATGCGGTAAGGTCCATCGCATCCTCCCCTCACCGGCACCACGCCGCCGCGCATGCCCGAAGTTCTGAAAGTGTAAGGATCTTTACCCTTTTGCAACGTCGGGCGGCTTGGAGGCTTGTGCGGCGCAGCGGCAGTGACGGGAGGATGCGGTAAGGTCCCTCGCATCCTCCCCTCACTGGCGCCGCGCCGCACGCCCAAAGTTCCGAAAGTGTAAGGATCTTTACCTTTTTGCAACCTCGGGCGGCTTGGAGGCTTGCGTGGCATGGCGGTGGTGACGGGAGGATGCGAGGGACCTTCCCACATCCTCCCGTCACTGCCACCCGAGGTTGCAAAAGGGTAAAGATCCTTACACTTTCGGAACTTCGGGCGTGCGCGCGCATGCCGTTCGGGGTTAGGGCAGGAGACGGGGGTCTTTCCCGTCTCCTGCCCTAACCCCGAACGACACGCATGAGCACGTTCAAAGTTGCGAAAGTGTAAGGATCTTTACCCTTTAGCAACTCGAAGTTTCGAAAGGGTAAGGATCCCTGTACCCTTTCCAAACATCGTGGGGGCGGGCGCTGGGGGTGGGTTGGTTTGGGTAGATGTTCTACCCAATCCAACTGCCCCCCGACGCATACACTTGTATCGAATAACGTGAAAATCGCGTTATTTGATACAAGATTTTCCCGTTCTTCACGCTATTGGGTACTCGCGTTATACGGGGTATTACTGTATTTGGTTTTTGTTTCTTGTTTTTTGTATGAGGTGATTAAACTTCAGTCCATGAGAAAACAGTATGAGTGCTTTCATTCAAGAAATAAGGTACAGAAACTAAGCTCTATCAATCAAGGAGTTGCGAAAACAAGTAAACATCAATATTCCAGAGAGCACAGTTCTGAGTTTTACAATGTGCTGACAATTACTTGACTTTCAATGGATGAAAAATAATTTTGTAGATCTTAGCCTATTACATCCAACACACATTGAACTTTGCAGATAAATGTAAACATTAGCACAAATAACAATAGAAATGTAGAGAGGGAATCTGACTTTACACTTAGCCTCCCCACAAACTCAGTTCTATGCCTCTTCTGTGACACAGAGACTTTCTGATCACAACATCCCATCTTCTCAGACGCCATCCTGCATAGGCTCCAAAGTGTGGCCATCTTAAGAAAAGGAAGTGTACCATATATACTCAACTATAAGTAATCCCGAATATACATCGAGGTACCTAATTTGGACCTCTAAAACTAGGAAAATAGATTGACCCGAGTATAAGTTGGGGGTGGAAAATAAAGCAGCTGCAAGTGAGTTTCAATAATTAAAATACATGAAAATACAGTAAAATTAATTAATTTAGACATTCCTGTGGTTGTGTTTTGAGTGTTTATGGTAGTGTTGTTTCCCCATGTTGTTGAAATAAAGCAGGGGTGCCCAAACCTTTTGGGCCGTGAGCCAATCATGTGGTTCAGGGAGCTGGTCACTAAGGCTCGGGGGCCGGGTGCAGCGCCCAATGCCAATTCATCCAGCCTGTGAAGCCCTCATCGTTCCTGGAAGTTGAAGTAAAATGCGCCTGTATGGGCGCATTTTACTTCCACTTCCAGGAGCGGCAAGGACTTTGAGGGCCAGATGAATTGCCATCAGGGGCTGCACCCGGCCCCCGGGCCTTAGTTTGGGCACCACTAAAATAAAGGCTTTTCTCTGTTGCAGTTTGAGATGCGCCCAGTTCCCCTCTCTTGTTGTCAGTTGGCATATTTCAATCCAGCGTGGTTTTGGAACCTTCGGGGTCATTGACCAGAGTATAAGTTGAGTCTCCTTTTTGGACCTCATTTTGGGGGCTAAAAAAATAGACTTATACTCAAGTATATACAGTACAGTAATACCCTGTATAACGCGAGTATCATATAGCGCTAAAACCGTATAACGTGACAAGATTTTTGGAAAAAAAAAAATCTTGTTTCAAATAACACGATTTTAACGTTATCCGATACAGTCGTTCTTAGCAGCAGGGTGGCTGGAAAGCTGAACGGGGTTCTCCGTTCAGCTTCCCAGCCACCCTGCAGCTACGGAGGCAGGGGTGGGGAGGCTGGAAAGCTGACGGGGGACTCCCCCGTCGGCTTACCCAGCCACCCCACAGCTGCGGAGGCAAGGGCGGGTGGCTAGGGAAGCCGACAGGGAGTCCCCGTCAGCTTCCCCAGCCACCGTGCAGCTGTAGATCGGGTCCTCTTAAGGACTTTTTTTTTACCAATTTTGGGGTTTCTGACCCCCCCGCCAGGTCCAGGGAGGTGTGGGGACTCGATCCAAGCTGTTTCTGGGCTTCCCCGACGTCCTGAGCCAGTGCAGCAAGCCAGAATGTCGGGATTCGAACTCTGACATTCTGGCTTGCTGCACTGGCTCAGGACGTCGGGGAAGCCCAGAAACAGCTTGGATCAGGTCTGCCCACCTCCCTAGACCCGGCCGGGGGGGGGGTCAGAAACCCCAAAATTGGTAAAAAAAACAGACATTTTTTTTTACCAATTTTGGGGTCTCTGACCCCCCGCCGGGTCCAGGGAGGGGGGGAGACCCGCTCCAAGCTGTTTCCAAAGTTCACCCACCTCCCTGGAGGCAGCAGCAAGCCAAAATGTCAGGATTCAAATCCCGACGTTCTGGCTTCCTGCAGCCTCCAGGGAAACAGGGCTTTTTTTAACATTCTGTGATCAATGTATCGCACAACGTTAAAAACCGGATAACGACGGGACTTGTGGAACCAAGTCATAACGTTATTCGGGGTTCTATTGTAATTTGATTTTCCCAGTACAGTAATACCTTGGATAACGTTTACCTCGGATAACGCTAAAATCGCATAACATTAAGCAATCTGGGGTGGATAATTGCATCGAATAACGTTAAGGTCCTATGGGATGGATCGGATAACAACCGCTAAAGTATCTCTATGGAGCTTCGTTCCACAAGTCTTGGTGTTATCCGATTTTTAGTGTTATCTGATCCATGTTAAAATCCTATAGGATGGATCGGATAACGTTAAAGCTCCATAGAGATACTTTAGCGGTTGTTATCCGATCCATCCTATAGGATTTTAACATGGATCAGATAACACTAAAAATCGGATAACACCAAGACTTGTGGAACGAAGTCTTAGTGTTATCTGGTGTTTTACTGTATTTGGCTAAGAGTACAGCCAAAATTATATCGCTTAACTTAAATGTATGTTGCTTAACTTATTGTTTATATTGTATCTATTGTGTATATTGTTCGATGATTATGTAAGCTGCCCTGAATCGGGTTTCCTGATTGTGCGGCATATAAATTTGACAATTTAATTAAAATTAATTAAATTAAAAATTAAATGCTAATGACTTTTAGAACTGACTCTTAACCATTGTACTGTGGCTTTCTTCATGTTCTCTTCTCTCTCTATTTTTTTTTTTTGGGGGGTGGGGGGCAGGTTTTGATAGTTAATCTAAGATTTAAGATCAGCCAGCTGAAAGGAGTTGTGTTGGGCAAAGGGACGTTGGGCTAATCCCAACAATTTTTGTTCATTCCTAACCCTATACAATCATATCACCTTTTAAGTTTGGATCGTGCTCTGAGTAAACACTTAAATTTTATTATGGAAGTTTCACTGCTTTTTATTACAAATTCCCTTGCAATTTTAAAATAAAAGTAGTATTAGAATGTTGTTTCTTAATTAATTAGACTGGTTTAGTTTATTTATTTATTTTTTATTTATTTAGTTGCATTTGCTATCCTGCCCCAATCGAGTGAACCCGACTCTGGGCGGCTTACATCATAGTTAAAACATAGGATAAGCCTATAATTAAAAACTTAATATTTAAATTTAAAATCACAAAAAGTTAAAAAAACAGAGTACACAATGCACACAGATGATAAGATAAAACTGAGAGTTAAAAACTGAGAGGGTGGCTGTCCTTTAAATCAGCCACCCAACATGAGAACCCACATTCGTGGGTCCCCATGCTTGTCCTGCCAGCCAGGTTTTTAAGCCTCTTCGGAAAGGCAGGAGCTCTGCCTGTAGGCGCAGCTCAGTTGGGAGAAGGTTCCAAAGGGCCGGGGCGAACACAGAGAAGGCCCTCTTCCTAGTGCTAGTGAGATGAGCCTCTCTAGCTGATGGAATAACAAGAGCGCCCCTCCGGTCCGCCCTAGTGGGACAGACAGACGTTCTTAGGGTGACGCGGTCTCTTAGGTATCCTGGCCCACTACCATATAGGGCTTTAAAGGTAATGACCAGCACCTTGAATTGCACCCGGAGACATACTGGCAGCCAGTGCAGCTCCCGGAGCAGTGGTGTGGCACGAGCATATCGCCCGCTCCCCATCACTACCCGGGCCGCCGCATTTTGGACCAGCTGTAGTCTCCGAATGGTCACCAAGGGCAGCCCCATGTAGAGCGCATTACAGTAGTCAAGTCTGGAGGTGACCAAAGCATGTGTGACCATGAGCAAGGCGTCCCGGTCCAGGAGTGGTCGTAACTGGCGTATTACACAAAGTTGTGCAAAAGCCCTCCTAGCCACGGCTGCCACCTGCTCTTCGAACAGTAGTCGTGAGTCCAGGAGGACCCCCAGATTACGCACCAGGTCTGTTTGGGGCAGAACTGCCCCATCCAGAACCAAAGCTGGCAACTCCCGAAGTAACACAGGGCCCCTTACCCATAGCCACTCAGTCTTGCCGGGATTCAGCTATAGCTCGTTTTCCCCCATTCAGGCCTTAACAGCCTCCAGGCACCTGGAAAGGACTTCCACCGCACTGCTTGGGTCCCCACGGGCCGAGATGCACAACTGGGTATCATCTGCATATTGATGATACCTCACCCCGTGGGAATGGATGATCTCGCCCAGTGGCTTCATGTAGATGTTAAAAAGGAGAGGGGAAAGTACCGATTCACCCAACTGGATGCAGATTTCCAGAGAACAGCAAGGAAAGATAAGGAGGCCTTCTTAAAAGAACTATGTAAAGTAATAGAGAAAAACAACAGAAGGGGAAGGAATAGATATCTCTTCAAGAAAATTGGAGAAATTAAGGGAATGCATAAAGCAAAAATGGCCATGATAAAGGACAAAAACAGTAGTGTCCTAACAGAAGTGTCTCAGAGGAACAATCTCTAGTTTAGAGTATCTTCTTACAGATTTGTGACAATGAACTCTTCCTGTGCTAAGACAGGTATCCAAATGAAAGCAATTGAGGATACTTTCTCTGTTTCCTTAGATGTGTTCTTATAGCCAGGGTCCTCAAAATACTCCTCCCATGCTTGTCTACTCCTTTTCAGTGGTATACCCTGTTTTCCTACCACTAATGTCTTTCTTTATAACTGTTGTGTTAGAAAAATTAAGGCACAGTGACTCTTCTTATGTCTTACTAAACTGAAGTCTTCTAAGGATGCTCCGAGTAGATGCCATGCATGTCTTGAATGTCTGTGAGGTATGCCAACATCTATGATTCCTCTAAGTAGCAATGACTATTTCTCTCATTAAATGTTTAGAATAATTCAAGGTGGCAGTGTGATTGATGTTTAGCTCATCCTATTTCATCTGTTGCTAAATTTAAAAGTGTTTCAAAATGACTCAGATCTGCAAGAATGATGCTACTGAAAGTTATTTTGCTGAACATCTGCTCTTGCTTTATGAACATAATTCCTTTCACATCACTGTGTTTGCAAGTTGAGCTAATCAAAGTGTTAATTAGCCAAGGTGTTCCACATCCAAGATGTAAATATTTGCTCTCCAAGTTTGTTACACAAACATTTTGTCTCTGCTTTTTTTTCCCCATTGACTTTTGTTTCTAAATTGGTTAAAATATTCAGCTGGGATATCTTTTTAAATATCGGCTTACTTTAGAAATTGGGAAAAGTAAAGTAGCTAGTGCATAGCTCAGTGGGTTAGGTATTTGGCTGTGGAGCCAGGGATTGGGAGTTCAATTCCCCACTGAGCCTCCAGAGAGAAAACCTGTGTGTCCTTGAGCAAGCTACACACTCCCAGGGGACACCTCAGAAGAAGGGAACGGTAAACTACTTCTGTGGATTCTCTACCTTGGGAATCCTGGACAGGGTTGCCATTAGTTGAAATCAACTTGCCAGCACACCATTATTATTAAAGAAGTCATATTATTAAAGAAGGCAACAATACAGTGTCTTTTTACCATGTTGAAATTCTGCTTAACTGACAGACTCAAGATCAAAAGTCTTTCTTTTCCAATAGCTATATTCAATACTGTGTTTTTATTCTCAAAGTTAATAATGTGCTCTTTTCCCAGCTCTAAGCTGGCAGGAGACTTGGCATCCTAACTTAGTATTTCTGTACAAAGGACCAGTTGTTGACCTGCATCAACCTAGTAATAAATCAGAAGTAGCAGCATTTTCTGAAATGCAAAAGGGAATGTTAAAGCACTTCCTTGTATTCGATACTGTATTCGGTACACAGAAAACCCTGGAAGGGGTCACAATAAGTCAGAATTGACTTGACAATATGCAATTATTATTATTATTTTATGAATCATAAAGGGGGTAAAACTCTGAATGCTAGGTATTATCTTTTCTTTTTTTATTGTTCTGCATTTCCATCATGTATTATTTTTAGGACCTTCTTCAGGTGCTCCAATGAAATAGTAAAATACATTTGGAGATGTAACTGAGAATACTACATTTCACTGATGTACACTTCTTCTTTTTCTGTGTCTAGGGCAGACATGAAACTGCCAAATGAAGGCACCTGTTGGTGATTTCAGTCTGCAGTTTCTTTTGCTTGACCTAGTGTGAGAAAGATTAGCCATCAACACAAGGTTGCCGTTACCAGGGTACACCTGATTGTGCTTCAAAAAATACCATAATCTCAAAGAGGCTCTTTCTGTGTATCCCACTGATGTACGATTATAAAATAACTGCATTTTCCACAAATAAATATATCATCACCCCAAAATTACCTATGGTCCTACCAAAATCAAATACTGTTGAAAGTACAGTAATACCCCGGATAATGATTGTACCGGATAGCGCTAGAATCAGATAATGATGCAAGATTTTTGGAAAAACCTTGCATTGGATAACGCGATTTTTAGCGTTATCCGGTACAATCATGCAGGGGGTGGGTGGGTGTTGGATTGGGTAGACCATCTACCCAATCTACCCCCCCCCCAGCGATGGATCGCTGATACTGAACTAGGGTTGGGGGAAAGGCACGCGGGTGCCTGCCTTTCCCCCCGACCCTAGTTCAGCCTGAGCGATCGCTGGACAAAGCGATCGCTGGCAAAGTGTGCAATGGGGGTTTGGGTGGCGGGTTGAGCAGGCGCGCCCCTGCTCAACCCGCCACCCAAACCTCCATTGCAAAGTGTGTGATGGGGGTTTGGGTGCCAGGTTGATCGGTGCCAGGTTGATCAACCCACCACCCAAGTCCTCATCACACACTTTGCGATGGAGGTTTGGGTGCCGGGTTGAGCAGGCACACGCCCGATCAAACCGGCACTCAAACCCCCATCGCACACTTTGTGGGGGCGGGGAAATTTCAGACACGCCTTGCCTTGGCTTGGCGTGGTTTGTCCCTGACATCAGTGCTTTTTTTAAAGTGTTCTTTGATGTATGCATCGGACAACGCTAAAAACCAGATAACGACATGACTTGTGGAACCAAGTCATAACGTTATCCGGGGTATTACTGTATCACTGTTAAGTGCATAACTCCTCCTCTTATTCTGGATTTTGCCTTCTATATGCTGGAGAAGAGAAGTAGAGAAACACAGCAATGGCTAGTAGTTATCTGGAGTAATCTTTTGGTGGCATCTTCATCTCATGGAGAACATTTACCAATACTGCCTTCCCTCTCCTTTGCAATATTCTTATCTGCTCCTTGATTGTGGGGGCCACATAGATGATAAAGACCATAGCAAGCAAGCAAACAAACTTATTGCAGACCAAAAGAAAACCTGGACCTGGACCCAGTTTATTATTTGTCAGTTATTTTTAATTATGTTCTAAATGCACTCTAGGGTTCATTGCTCATCTCTGTTTATAGCCAAAGAGCCATAACTGTTTGTATCTATGGACATTTCTGTGGACATCTGGGAGGCATGCCTCAACACAGGAGTGCACAGAACACTGTTAACCTTCCCACCAAAGAGGTACCTACTTTTCTACTTGCAATTCATTGCTTTCAAACTGCTAGGTTGGCTAGCTTAGTACATAACTGTACAACTAATGAACAAGATGCTATTCTAAGGAATTGGACCAGCAATATTAATGAAAGGAAGCAAAGGTGCCATTAATATTAAAATAAAGTTTGGTTTTATTTTAAAATAAAGTAGGAAAGTTGGCCTAAAAATGAATGGCATGAAAACAAAATATATGCTATCAAGAAACCAATGGAAATTCCAATTAAAAAACCAGAATGAACCCATAGACCAGGTCAACCACTACATCTATCTTGACCATCTGACTGGAATGAACAACATCAGAGAGCAGAACTAGCCAGAAGAAAGAAAGTGAGATGAGCGGCATTTAACTCCATTAAAAAATTGCTAAATGAGAAAATCCTCAAGAAACAATGTGCAAAACTTTTTAATTTGACAGTACTACCTGTAGTCCTCTATGGGAATGAAATGTGGTCATTAACAAAGGCCAAGGAAGAAGAACTATCAAGAGTCATAAGAGCCATGGAAGATCAATGCTGAAAGCATCCCTTCACAGCCACATCCCCAATGCCCAGATAAGAGAACAAAGCAGAAGCAACTAAGCTGTTGCTGAATATCACAAATGGAAATTGCGCTGGGTTTGTCACGTCTTTCGAATTACAGATGAGTGTTGGACAGTAGCAGTCCCTGAGTGGTATCCCAGAGGAGTAAAAAGACCCCTTGACTCCCCCCATGGGAAGACCCAATCGTGAAAAGTTTTGGAGAAGAGCATGGCAGCAAGACGAATGGAAAACGAGTTGTGACCAGCAGGAACTTAGCTGCCCAAAGTCGCATTGTGAGTGGGGTGGCATACAACCACAACAACAACAACAACAACAACAACAACAACAACAACAACAACAACAACAACAACAACAACAACAACAACAACAACAACAACAACAACAACAACAACAACAACAACAACAACAAAGGCCGATTGGGTCTCTTTCTTTTCCTCCCTGCCTTTAAAGCCACCCCCCACCCGCAGCGGTCTCTGCGACTGCAGTAGGGTCAGGGGAAAGGCGTGCCTTTCCCCCGACCCTACTGCAGTTGCAGAGACTGCTTGTGTCTCTTTTCCTCCCTGTATTTAAACTACAGGGAGGGGAAAAAAGAGAGACGTGATTGGGTCTCTAGAGAGACGTGATTGGGTCTCTAGAGAACCAATCATGTCTCTCTATTTCCCCCTCCATGTAGTTTAAATACAGGGAGGGAAAGAGACACAGTCTCTCTTTCCCTATAGTTTAAATACAGGGAGGAAAAAGACGAGATCACGATTGCAACCGAGTCTTTTTCCTCCCTGTATTTAAACTACAGGGAGAGAGAAACTGCTTGTGTCTCTTTCCCTCCCTGTATTTAAACTACAGGGAGCGGGAAAGAGAGAGATGTGATTGGTTCTCTAGAGACCCAATCATGTCTCTCTCTTTCCCCCTCCCTGTAGTTTAAATACAAGGAGGGAAAGAGACACAAGCAGTCTCTGTGACTGCTGTAGGGTCAGGAGAAAGGCACGTGTTTTTCCCCAACCTTACTGCAGTCGCAGAGACCGCTGCGGGTGGGGGGTGGATTGGGTAGTTCTACCCAAACCACCCCACACCCGCAGACCATTGCCTCGGATAACACTAAGAATCATTATCCAGAATCGTTATCCGATGCAAGTTTTTTTCCAAAAAACTTGCATTGTTATCCGATTCTAGCGTTATCCAATGCAATCGTTATCTGGGGTATTACTGTATAGCAGTGTTTCCCAAATTCTGGTTCATGGACTTCAATTCCCAGGAGCCTAAGTCAATTCCTCAAAGCACTGATCAGTCAATGGACTGATTTAGCCTTTTGGGAATTGAAGTCCAAGAACCAGAATTTGGGAAACACTGTTTAAGAACCAAGATTCATACGATCTGAAGAGAAACTAGGGTAGAAAGTAATAATGAGAAGAAAAGTATATTTAAATACGAAAGGACAACACACCTAGCTAAATAACAAAGCAGTCCTCCTCCAAATCTCCATCCACCTATGATCAGATAATTTCTGTTTATCTCTTCTATGTCTCCCCCACCCCATCCCCACACACTAAATAACTTTCTGTAATGGGTTCTTTTGAAAGTATAGGCCTAAATCCAGTTGCAAGTCCCAAATAGAATTGGTCAATTGAAATTATGGGTACAGTAAAACACCGGATAACGATTGGATCGGATAACGCTAAAATCACATAACGTTAAGTAATCTGGGGAGGAGAATTGGATCGAATAATGTTTTTTAAATTATTATTTATTTATTTTTTGCAAAAGTTAAACTCAGTACCTGGAGTAATAAATATACATTAGATTTTCCATGTTGAATGCTAAAATATGACTGCAATCTCAGTAGTTACCTCTGTCCATATAAATTTTTATGCATCGTGGCTATATTTAAAATAACTTCATCCTCATTCAGTTGGAACAAATGGGGGGAAACTTTTTGATTACTATATTTGAGACTTGCAATGTTATAAACCTCGGCACTTATTACTTTAACAAAGCACATGAAAATGAAGAAAAGGAGAAGAGAGGGGGAAAGAACAAGAAAAGGAAAAATAATTTACATATCAGAGGTGTACAGAAGCTGTCAGGCAGGTTCCCATAGACTGATATTTCCTGATTTTGACAGCTTTAATGTAACTCTTTTATGTAAATTCTCTCCCATGCTTTGTCAGAATGATAGAAACCAAGGCCTTTTGGCCTTGTAGGTTTTCAATACAGTAAAATCCGTTAACTGAAAAAGGTTTTCTTATCTGCTCTGAGTAAGAAACAAGGCAGCTGTTTTAACTATGGCTGTGGTGTGTGTGTGTGGGGGGGCGAGCACAGTGCGTGAGCAGGTGGGAGATTTGTGTAGGTCATGCCCACATCATCACAGCTTGGATGTAGAACAGAGTCGGGCTTGCCCGATTGGGGCGGGATAGCAAATAAGAAGAAATCATAAATAAATAATAATAAAAGGCAGGATCCAGCTGCCTCAACAGGCTGAGACTGTAACTGACCCACAATACTTTTGGAATATACAGTAAAACACTGGATAACGATTGGATCGGATAACACTAAAATCGCATAACGTTAAGTAATCTGGGAAGGAAAATTGGATCGAATAACATTAAGGTCCTATGGGATGGATCGGATAACAACCGGTAAAGCCTGTTTGGTTACAATGTATCTCTATGGAGCTTTAATGTTATCTGATCCATCCCATAGGATTTTAACATGGATCGGATAACACTAAAAATTGGATAACACCAAGACTTGTGCAACCAAGTTTTAGCATTATCCGATGTTTTACTGTACCTGTATCTCTATATGCATTGCAGTGTTTTTCTGAATGAAATGGATGTCAAGATAAAGATCTTAAAAGGAGCTGGGAGGTTTGTGACACTGTGGGACTGTGGTGGAGTAATAAAGAAAATAAAGGCTAAATGAAACTCACTCAATGCAAAATGTTTGAGGACTAGCCAAAATACCCCCAATGCTGATATTGAACCCTTATGAGAGAAGCTTTGGATGGATTTTATGGAAAGTTCTCTCTTAAGGTTATTATCACCTTTGGCAGGGGTGCAGATATTGGGATCTGTACATCAACAGATGTACAGATAAATATTATGCCTTCTCCACATTCCAATCCTGTCCACATGCCCCCATTAAAAATTGAGGAGGGGACACCCAACCATGTGTGTTACACCTTTTTATGTATTTAAATTTTGGTGCATTAAATATTTAAGCTTCAAAAGAACATCCAAAATATTAAACATACAGTAATACCTCGGATAACGCTAAGACTTGGTTCCACAAGACCTGGCTGGCGGAGCAAGTGTGGGGACCTAGGAATGTGGGATCCCATGCAGGTTGGGACAGCCACCCCTTTCTGCCCTTGTTTTTATCTGTTGCATTGTTGTAATTTTTCTTATGAATTTTTAAGGTTTTAACCTGTGATTTTAATCTATGATGTAAGCCGCCCAGAGTCGGGTCTACCCGATTGGGGCGGGATAGTACATATGAGTAAATAAATAAACAAATAAACAAATCTTTCTCTTTCACTCTTGTTTTTCACTTTCCTTCATTTGTAGAGCCTCATAAGACAACCACTTTGCTTTCTTGCATTTCTTTTTCCTTGGGATGGTTCTAACTGCTGCCTCCTGTATGATGTTATGAACCTCCATCCATAATTATTCAAGCACTCTATTGGTCAAGTCTAATCCCTTAAACCTATTCTTCACCTCCACTGTATATTCATGAGGGATGTCATCTAGGTCATACCTGAGTGGTCTAATGATTTTACCTACTTTCTTCATGCTAAGCATGCACTTGGCAATCAGTAGCTCATGATCTGAGCCACAGTCCACTCCAAGTTTCATTTTTGCTGACGGTATAGAGCTTCTCCATCATTGACATCAATCTGATTTGGGTGTTGGTCATGTGTAGGTTGTTGAAAGAGGGTGTTTGCTATGACCAGTGTGTTCTTTTTGCAAAACTCTATTAGTCTTTGCCCTCCTTAATTTTGTACTCCAAAGCCAAATGTGCCTGTTATTCCAGTTATCTTTTGACTTCCTACTTTGGCATTCCAATCTCCTATGATGATAAGGACATCTTTTTGTGTGTGTCAGTGCTAGAAGGTGTTGTAGGTCTTCATAGAACTGGTAAACTAGCTTTAGCCCGGCCACTTCACTCTTTCTGAGGGTACTTGTAGTTGTGCTCCACTCTTCCCCAGCAGCATATTGGACATCTTCTGACCTGATGGGTTCATCTTCCAGCATCATATATTTCAGCCTGTTAGTACTGTCCATGGGATTTTCTTGGCAAGGACACCAGAGTAGGTTGCCATTTGCTTTCCTAGAGGGTTTAGTCTGAATTCTTTGCTAGGGGTTGACTCTCTTGGGTGGCCCTACATGGCATAGCCATAGCCTCATTGAACTACACAAGCCCCCTCACCATGGCAAAGCAATGGTCCTTGGGTGGAGATAACACTCTGGAAACTCATAGAAATAAACCAAGTTTGCCCAATGATGGGTCTTTACAGAAATGACACCCACTCACAAAAGATAGAGAATTGCTATTTAGGTTTATCTCCCAGAGGAAAGAAATACCTGCATATTACAAGATATTATTCATAACGCTGGTCCACATAAGATGTTGGCATATTGCACCACTTGAGTTTTAAACTATGTTGCAGATGTACTCTACCCAAGAGGAAAGGCTTGAAAAGTTATCACTCAACATTGTCCACCTGACTGAAAGGCATGAGTAGAAATTTCAAACTTCCAGGAGTACTTGCAGCATAAAGAAATAATAACCTAGTAGTATGTTTTGTCAATGAAGTTAAAAATTAAAGTCCCAATCTCCACCATTTGTCTCTCTGGAGGCAGTAAGTCTGAAAGCCTTCATCAAACAGAACTCGATAGTACTCAAAGCCACTAAACACTTTGTTGAAAGCCTACATGTGGTGTGTGTGAGAGAGGAGGAGAACATAATTGTATTTGAAAGAAAGAGTTTTAAAGCATGTTGTGAAATGATAAAGTAACTTAAAAGCCAAGAGGGGAAAAATACTCTTATATTTGGCACTTTTCCAAATCAGACTGAAAGACTGCACGAGCCTAGTCAGGGTGTCTATACTTTCTCAGGAGATGGGATATACTATTGAAACACTTCAATAAAAGAGGCCAATGAGGAAAGAAAGGAGAGAGGCAAGGTAGCATAGCAAGGCTGTTCATTATAAGAATTAACACAGGCAGGCATTTCAACTAGAAAAGCATGTTGTTAAGTCATTAAGACAAACAATTACAGGAAGCTATTTGCATATTCTCTTAACTTGGAATTTCACAAGAAGCCACCACAGTGTGACATTATGGTTCAAGTTTCATTACAGTTTTATTTTTGGAACTTGCACTAGTAGAATCTGTTATGTACTACAGTAAAATGGTTCATAAGCTTCCTTATCAACCACTCAGTTTTAGCTATACAATTTCCACATAGAAACTCGGAAGGTTTGTGTAGCTATTGAATGAGAGGACATTTGGGCACTATGGCCTTAAAGCCACTCTGGAGCATCAATTCATATTTTCCCCTTTCTCTTTATTTCCACTGTGTTGTGACCATACAGTCCTCACCTCAGCTTTGGGAACTCTCCAGCGCTCCCTTCCAAGGAGAATTATTTAAAATCCCCTCTAGGAACTCACCCAAAACTCATGGCAAGGATCGTATGTCAACCACTCAGCCCACATCCGGCTGAAACAACCCTGGAACTTGTCTGCGTACATTGCCCAGCCAATTTAATAATGGAGAGGTAATATGGTAGCGTTAAAAGGAGGCTTGTGGCTTTACTTTGTCTTACCCCTGCATCCCATTTCCAATGAGCACACGTGGTTGAAGAAAGTAGATTTATTGAAGTTGAAGCATGGTTCTTGATGAATCAGGTTACAGATCTCAGCATAGAAAAATAACCTAATCAAAATTTGCTTTTAGAGATAGAATGCTTTCAGACCCCCCCCCCCAATTAAAAAAAAATCTAACTATCTGTTCTAAGTTACCATATTGAAGACTTCAGCAGATAAGGCCTGGGGATGGCCTTCCTCTCCACATACTGGTGTTTCCTTCTTGACCACCAGATTCGAATTCCCTCTTCTCTCAAGCCATGTGCTTAACTCTCCCCAGGTATGAGCTGATCCTGGCTAATTTGCTTACCTCCAATCAGGTCCCAGTGTTGGGGTAAACAACATTGGTCATTCTAAGGAAGCTTGGCACCTCATAGTCTGGCTCTTCCTTTCCAGGTCCCAGAGAGTAAGAACAAACAGGTAGCCTTTTGCAAGCACAAGAAGCCACATTTCTATCTTAGTCTAAAACCTAATAAACTCCATCTTGGATATGTGAAGAACTTGGGGCCTCATTTTATCACACACTGTTCTCCCTCTCTCCCGCAGTCTCTCCCCCTTTTATATTGGCCCTTCCTGCCCCACCCAAAGGGTTTCCTGTTTTCCTGCTTCCAAGAATGTCTAGGTTTTATGCAGTTGCTAATGAGCCCCCCACCCCCCAAAAAAGGGCTCATTCTGTTTCAGGTCATGTCCTGTTGAAGGATGCCACACATCGCCCTTCTTTAAACTGGCATTTGACTGGACTGTGGAAGACATCAAGTTTGACCCTTGCCTTGGGCCAACAGTCACCTTCTCATAAAAGCTCATCTACACCTCTCTTAGTATGAATCCCTAGTCATTACTGATGCGTCAAAGGCTGAGTCTTCATATAGAGGGCAGGCAGGACATCTAAACACAATGTTTGTCCCCAACTGAAGACCATCCAAGTCTTTCCTGTGGAGTCTTTGTGTATGTCCTCAAATAATGTCTTCATATTTGACAGGACTGCCATGTGTTCAACTGCAGGGATTCATTCTTGTGTTTAGGATTAAATTCCTAAACACAGCGATCTGAGAGAGACCCAGTTTGACCAAATAGCATTGTAAATTTATCCAACCAGGCCATGGACCTTAACCAAGGAGATACATCAGTTCTAACATGGGATCTATCTTTCTCTCCTTCCCAGCTGACACACAATACAATTCTATGATGACCTTTTGTGGCGCAAAAGATGTGTGGAAAAATTTGATATTTTGAACTGCCAAAGGCTCAAGAAATATTTTCACAACTATGACCACAACCAGCACACAGCTTTGCCTCATTTTCCACAACATGAGGAGGGACAACAACCACTTTCCTCCTAACACTACAGAAAGAAAAACTCTCAGAATATTTCTGAAAGTCAGAACAAATAACTAGACTTTTATGCTATCCTTCTACCATTGTGCCTAGATTGCTGGTCATCAGCAAAGGACATGATTTACCATACAATCTCAGCAACATGGGATGTGATGCCATTCACTGCCTCAAAAAGAATCTGAGCAGGGATGCATTTAATGGAAAGCATGGAGGGGATTAACACTCTCCTGGCAGAGTTTCAGAATCACTCTAGATATTTCTCCTCAGGACAAGAAAGCAGCACAAGTTACTGCAGAGATGGGAAGGTTAGTGGGGAAACATTAACTGTTTAAATAATGTGTCTGAGAAAACTCAACTGTATGCTTTTATTTCATTTTATTAAAACATTTAGAGTCTGCCCCGTATTATAGGATCTCAGGGCATGTTTTATTTATTTATTTATTTATTTATTTATTTATTCTTCAAATTTCTATTGTCACCCAACTTGGCAACAACTCTGTTAGGTAAAATAAAGATTGCCCTTGCTCAAAAGCCAGTCATGTCCTACTCTAGGGTTCAGTGCTCATCTCTGTTTATAGCCAAACAACCAGCACTGTCTGTGTCTGCAGATGTTTCTGTGGACATGTGGCAGGCATGACTAAACACTGGAGTGCATAGAATGCTGTTTGCCTTCCCACCAAAGTGGTCCCTATTTATTTAATTGCAATTTCTTGCTTAACTGCTAGGTTGTCAAGCGATGGGACAGAGACGGGAGCTCACTCTGTCATGCAGTACTCGGGTATCGAACTCCGACCTTCCAGTCAGCAAGTTCAGCATCTTAACCATTTGAGCCACCACAGTCCAAAGGGCATGTTACAAACCTGTATAAAACAGTTTTAAAAGCATTGATTTATACATGCTTTATAAAGCATGTCTGCAGCCAAATATAGGCTGAATATCAGGAAAAAAGCTTACCTGTTAGGGTGGTACAAAAATGGAACCAATTACCTCAAGAGGTGGTGGGTACTCCAACATTGGAAACATTCAAGAGAAAGTAGGACAACCATCTGTTAGATTTGCTTTGATTTGGTTTCCTGCATTGAACAGGTATTCTATGATTCTATACTCTTTAGGATGCCAGATGACACTTTTTTGTAACAGGGGCTCATGTGGTTAAGATGCTGACTGGAAGGTGACAGGTCAGCAGTTTGATACACAAGTACTGGATGACGGAATGAGATCCTGTCTCTGTCCCAGCTCCTGACAACCTAGGAGTTCGAAAGTAAGAAATTGCAAGTAGATAAATAGAGGCCACTTTGGTGGGAAGATAAACAGCATTTTTTGCACTCCGGTGTCTAGGCATGCCTGTCACATGACCATAGAAACATCTGCAGAAGCAGACAGCACTGGCTCTTCGGCTATGAAACAGAGATGAGCACTGAACCCTAGAGTTGGATACGACTGGCTTTCGAGCTAGGGTGACCTTTACCTCTGTAGTTTAATTATCTGATAGAGAATTCATTGTCTGGAGAAAAAGTTATTTAAAGTTAAACTCCTTGTTATTAAGTTTCTGTCTCTGACCTGCAGTAAAACAATAGACAAAAATATCATTTTACTAAGAATCTCTCTCAGTGGCATAGGGTGGGGGTAGGGGGGCGGGTTGCCCGGGGCACCACTTACCAGGGGGCGGCACACAAAATCTCAGCACATAAAAAGCCCTGCTCTCATTCGCGCTGCTCTCTCTCTCCCAGCTTCTCCTCTGTTCTTGCTAGATTGAGTGCATGACTCGCTAGAGCCACCTGGTGGTGACTTAACAAACACCATGCAGTAGTGAATTTACACTTTAAAGCCTATATGGGATACTGTATACTGTAATATGTTTCTAAAAATGTCCAGAGGTGTGCTCTTGTAGATGTTTCACTCTTGGCAGCAGTCTAGGTTTTGCTTGATTAAAATGATTTCTAACAGATTTAACCAAATTATCAGTGAAACACTGCAGAATTCATAAAAGTGTTCTCTAAACTCATTAGTGCAGTCCAAATGAAGATTACTAGATGGCTAGATCATTGCATCCATAGCCAGCCTTTCTGCCCCGATCATATACAGCATATCAACCAGTTCATGCATTTACATATTAAAAACAGGCACAAACAATTTACATTCATTTCACTATTCAGCATGTTCAGTCAGAGAAGAATGCCCGCACACCCAGAAGAACTATCCGGGCGCGCGCTTTGTCTCCCGCTCCCTGGAGACAGGCAGAGTGCGGCGCGCTTGGCAGGAGGGGCCAGACCTGGATGCTAGGTCGGCACTTCTTGCCTCGTGGCCATTCACTTGCTTTCGGAGGACCCAAGAGCAACCATTTTTTGTTGCTCCGGAGCCTCCGAAGGCACGAAACTTAATCAGAGGAGAAAATAGAGTTGGGGTTTCAATTTTAGAGAAGGATTAGGTAAAGGTCACCCTTGCCCAAAAGCCAGTTGTATCCAACTCTAGGGTTCGGTGTTCATCTCTGCATATAGCCAAAGTGCCTCTCTGCATCTGCAGATGTTTTCATAATCATGTGGCATTCTGTGCATTCCGGTGTCTAGTCATGCCTGCCACATTACCTCAGAAACATCTGCAGAAGCAGACAGCACTGGCTCTTTGGCTTTGAAACAGAGATGAGCACTGAACCCTAGAGTTGAATACAACAGGCTTTGGAGCAAGGGCAACCTTTGCCTTTACCTAACTAACCATTTGAGGGCTGCAGTGGCTTAGTGGTTAAGGCACTGAGCTTAATGCCTGGAAATTGAGCAGGTGACAGTTCGAGTCTAGTCATGCCTGCCACATGACCATGGAAATGTTTGCAAACACAGACAGCCTTAGTTGTAAACAGAGATGAACACTGACTCCTAGAGTCAGATATAATCTACTTTTGGGCAAGGGAGACCTTGCATTGGGCAATGGACCCAGTGAGGGCATTGCTTGCACGAGGGAGTTTTTAGGAGGCGGCACCCACAGTAAGCAACTTTGTCAACCATGAGGCCAGCTATAGTGGGTTTGCAGGGGCTTTTCACCATCTACAAGCCCCCTGGGGTGGTGTATTGGAAGCAGGTGTGAGACATGGTGGAGACCAACCTCCTAAAAAATGAGGATTTTTGTTTTGGGGCACCCTGATCCCTCCACTCCCAAAAACAGTGGCTTGGGCGGGGGCCTCAGGCAGCATTTTTGGAGGATGGCATAATTTGACACTGTCTGCATCATGGGCCCAGGGGGTGGCAAATTTGGCCTCCGTCCAGGGTGGCTGAAACCCACGCTATGCCACTGATCTCTCTTTGACATCTGATTATCCCATACTCTTTGGGGAAACTAAATGCCAACGAGGAAAAGCTTCTGTACGTTTCCGGTTATGATGCTGGATCTTTTGGACATTTCAGATCAGGTACTAAAATGTAAATTAGTCATACTTTGAAAGAGAAAGTTTAGTTTTATGCCTCTTTAAGGCTGTTGTGACTTCCCTGGAAAAAAAATCCAAAAGGGCTCATTCATTGAGATGCAAAAGCCTTGCCTCTTAGATATCGATCATCTCCTTTTTCTTGAGCAATGTTTAGAGTTCTCTATGGAGAAAAAAATTCTTATTTAACCAACTTAGCTGCAGTGTGCATGCCTAAAGAGATCAAAATGAAGGTATGTCTGCTTCAGTTGTGTCTTGTGGTGCAGGTATTATAGCAAAGCCTAGTGAACCTAATGGAATATCATCCAATTTAAAAACCCTCAATACAGTTTTTAAAGAAAAACATTGAATACAGTATTTGCAATTAGTTTTATATCTTCCTTTAGATTTTACCTAGCAGTTTTGGGATGCATGTGAAATATACTCTTACAAAATCTGTTACTATTCATATGTTCTATTCTTGTGTCGATTTCTAGTGGTTTTAATCTGTTTGTATCAGTAAGCTCTTCCAGACTTCAGTTTTTATATGTCTTCTTTTGCTCAGGGACATTAATTTTATTGACCTTGTTTCATCTTAGAGCTCCCGCTGTGATGATTTTTCATTGTGTGTCTTTTAGCAGTCAGTTACAATTTATCATAATTCAGATAGACCTACATTTCGAATAAAAATGTATGGGATTGGAAACTTGTATTTGTTATGTGTGCATGTTTGTATAACAAAGACATACACACAAATCTTTGTACAATTAATCCTTGTTGGGAATATTTAAGCTCTTTCCAACATAAAATTTTATTCGCTATATTTTTATGCATAGTGTCTTTCTTGTGTCTTTCAGTGAGAACAGTTAGATAAAATAGAAATAAGCATACCTGTGTGTTCTAAAAGCATTATTGTGACTGTATATGTTAGTACAGTAATACCTCGGATAATGTTTACCTCGGATAACGCTAAAATTGCATAACGTTAAGCAATCTGGGGTAGAGAATTGGATCGAATAACGTTAAGGTCGTATGGGATGTATCGGATAACAACCGCTAAAGCCTGTGTGGTTACAATGTATCTCTACGGAGCTTTAACGTTATCCGATCCATCCCATAGGATTTTAACATGGATCGGATAACACTAAAAATTGGATAACACCAAGACTTGTGGAACCAAGTTTTAGCGTTATCCAAGGTATTACTGTATTGATAAAAAGAGTATTTTGCAGATATGAAAATATTTCTGTTTATAACTACATCATAGGTCGGGTTTCGATACCTGAGAGTTGCACTTGGGGACATGAAGAGAGCCTCATTTGGGTGTCCTCTAAAAATCCTTTCAACCCAGAGTAATCTCTGACACAACATTATTATTATTATAGTTCCTCGAAAGAGTGAGCCAGTTTCCTTTGTGTTGATTACTTTGTGTGTCTATATTTTCCCTAAGTTACCAATTGAAAAGTTTCCTGTCTTCCTGCCTCTAGGAGGTCATCTGACCTATTTGCATGTATAGAGGCTTTGCATGTCCTGGTCTCACTCTCTGTTGTTGTTGTTGTTGTTGTTGTTTTACAGTGCTGCTGATAAATATAGCTTAACAAAAAGTAGCTTTTCAATATTCTGCGTTGACAATGTGGGAGCTGAGCACCTGTTGTGATTAAAATGGATATTTTGCATTACATTTCCTATAATGCTCCACTCTGAGAGTTCCACTTCACAGCCCCATACCTTCAGGAACTTAAATGTGGCTCATCTGGAGAAAAGGACCATTTGGGAAGTCTTCCTGTCCTAACTTCCTGTTGCTAGTTGTGAACCTGGCATATACTTGTTTAATTCTTGGTGTCTTCCTGGGGGCCCTGGCCACTGTCTGTGCTGACAGTGGAGTCTTCCAATATCTGTGGATACAAGTGTGGAAACATTGGTCTACTTAGTCCAACAAAAATTTTCCCACAGAGTACATCCTCCTTGGAATCCTACAGGCAGAACATGTGGTTGACATATCTCTTGTGTAGAAGCAAATGGTAGAAGCAAATGGTTCCTCTAATCCTGGTATGTTCACTTTGCTTAACAAATAAAACCAACCAAAAACTCACTCAACAAATAAATCAGGGTTCGCAATCCCCCCAACAACTGGTAATTTACAATGGTGTTTCACTTAAAGAGCAAACTCGCTTAAAGAGGAATCCTGTGGAACGCATTATGCTCTTTAAGCGAGGTACAACTGTAATAATAATAGTAATTGTGTGCCCTTAAGTCAGTTCTGACTTATACCCTTTCAGGATTTTTTAGGCAACTAATACACAGAAGTGTTTTATCATTCCCTTTCTCTGGGGACCGCCTGGTTCCACTGCCAGATATCTGAACCACTGAGCTATCCAACCAGTATATCCATGTGGGAAGAAGGACAGGACACCAAGATCTTCATGCAAGCATTCTGCAGTTTATTTCCAAAAACCTCTTCTATATAGGAATACAAGAGCTTACCCAAGCATTCTGATTACGTCTTGTTTACATCCCAAGACTTGTCCTGTTTTCCTGTTTTTGCCTCATGCCTGTGTGAGAACCATGCCTGTGAGAACTTCCCTTTGTTACACTGAGTTAATCCTATCTGCCAGGAACAGATGCAGGAGAAAGGATGTATGTACGTATTTTCTGGTATTCTGGTCTCCAATGAAGGCATGGGAAAAGAGGAAGTAAGCAATTCTTTCACACGGCCTGCCGATGCATCAGAAATGCTACATATCCACAACAAGAATATCGTGGAGTTACAGTGGTACCTCGGGTTACAATTGGTTCGAGTTACAAAAATTTCACAATATGAATGAAAATCAATTGAAATAATGGCTTGAGTTATGAATTTTTCCAGAACAGATTAATTGGTTTTCAATGCATTCCTATGGGAAACCATGTTTCAAGTTATGAATTTTGTTTTCAATGCATTCCTATGGGAAATTCAAGTTACAATTTTTTCATAACATGAAAAATGTCTTGGAACGCATTAAATTTGTAACTCGAGGTACCACTGTATATAGTAACATTGTAAATTTATCCAACCAGGCCCTTTGCCAAGCTTTTCTTTCTTCTGCGGTTGGTCTTGGACTGGGGAAATTATCCAGACCTATATAGGCTTGGGGGTCACAGTGTCTTAGTGGTTAAGAAGGCTGGCAGGTCAGCAGTTCGAGATCCCAGTGCTGCAAGATGGAGCGAACTCTCGTCATTTGTCCCAGCTCCTGCCAACCTAGCAGTTTGAAAGGAAGAAAGTGCAAGTAGATAAATAGGTACTGCTTCTGCAGGAAAGGTAACAATGTTCTGAGCACTGTGGCATCTAGTCATGCCTGCCACATGGCAACAGAGACATCTGTAGATGTAGACAGTGCTGGTTCTTTGACTGTAAACAGAAATGAGCACTGCATCCTAGAGTCAGACATGACTGGCTTTCAAGCAAGGGAGAACTTTGCCTTTACTTATATGGCCTTAGTCTTCTTCCTGGAGGCACAGTGGAGAATCAAACTCACAACTTCTGTGGCTCTTCTTCCCCACACCTTGTCCTCACAACAACTCTGTCAAGTAGTCCCATGGTCACGCTTTATCTACTTAATATGTCACCACTAAGATATGACAGACATATTTTAATATTTGTGGATGACTTTATGAGGCACTACTGTATCATCTACCTACTGAAGGAGAAGATTGAAACACAGTGAAAGTTTCTCAGCTGATGCTACAAATAAAACCAATGGATTTTTTTTTTACTCTCCTAACTGATGCAACACAAGGACAATTACCGGTAGATACGAAGAGGGGAAATTACACTTTCTCTGCCCATCTGCAGATGAGCGGGATAAATATTTAATTTGCCTGCATCAGGAAATAGCTCACTAGCCACTTCACAATACTGGCAAAAGTCGCTTGTGCTGTTTGGCTGGAGGGAATTCAAGCAACTTCAGAAACAGTGATCCCAGACCACCTCCACAAGAGGTAGTCTGGAAGTGCTCTCAGAGTACTTTGAGGCAAACATCAACTAGCCTCCCTCGTCTTCCTTAATAGAAGCAGTTTGGCCACAGTAGTAGTAATTTGCACAGGAAACTTCATGCAGTAGTAGCTTCCCAGTTAGATTACAGCAATGCATTCTCTGTGATGCTGTCCTTGAAAACACCCCAGAGGCTGTATCTAGTTCAATATGCAGCAGCTAGGCTGCTGACAGAAACATCTCATAGAAATCCTATAAGTTCCAAAATAATTAAACTGGTGGAAAATATATTTCTGCTCTGAATTCAAGGTGCTTGTGAACACATATTATTTTATTATATTTTGAGACATACCGTATTTGCCGACATATAAGATGACTTTCCCCCCCTGAAAAACATGCCTCCAAGTGGGGGGGGGGTGTCATCTTATACGCCAGGTGGACTTCAGTTGGGATAGACATAGCTGCCCATTTGGGAGGAAGGCACTACTAATGCACGGAATCACCATGATTCGGAAGCAGCAGCCTTGAACCCGATGCAGGTTTTGAAATTCCATAAATTACGACAAGTCGAAGGTACGGCTGTTGCTTCTCGTTCTTACCTCTTTTCTTGGATGTTCTTCCTGGTCGTTCTCTCAGAAAACTAAAGATGAGAATCCACTTCCCTTTTATGAGCCATGAAAATTACTTTCAGCGCATTTTTCTGTCCCTCGCTGTTTACCAGGGCGGCTTGCTTTTTCCTTTTCCTAACTTCCCAAAGACTGAACACACTTGCACACTCATACCCTTAATCCCTATCTATGTCAACAAGATTAGTCTCCACTGCGAGGCTTCCCAAAGGCATGCTGGGACATGCAGTTTTCTCGCCCCTGCTTTTTTCCCTTCTGGGAAACTGAAAGTCTTGGGAAGCGGCTTCCCAGGGCTTGGTCGCGACTGAAGCAGGGAAAGGTTCGGGCCGGCCGGGGCAATGTCCCTTCCAACTTGGAATGTCCCATTTTGTCCACGTTTGCTTTCTTGTTGAACGACCTTTATTATATGCTTTATCTCTTACCGTAAATTAACATGTTGAAATCAAATCTGATGTTCTTTTACGTTTTATTTGGTGTGTGGAAGGTGTGTGGAAGAGGGGGTAGTCTTATATGGTGAGTATATAACAAACTCTATATTTTGAGTGGAAATGTTGGGGGGTCGTCTTATACACCCAGTTGTCTTATATGGTGGCAAATACGGTATTTATCAGTCTGTTTTTGATTTGTTGTGTGTTTTGTCATATTATCTGATATCTGTTTGTACACCATCCAGAGTGGGAAATCTCCCAAACGGGCGGTATAAAAATGAAATAAATAAATGTTAAGCCTTAAATTGAAAGAACATCTCTTCTTTTATAAATATCAGACTTAACACCACAATTTACCAGAAGCCATCTTCTCTGTCTCACCAAAATGTACAGCAGATGTACATTATTGCCTTTCTCTGTTGTGCCTTCCTGTAACTTCAGCTGTGGAAGACTCTCCTTGGGGCCTAGTTGGCACTGAAATTGCTTCCATTTTGGCACAAAGTTAAAATGTGACCTTTCACCAGAGCCTTGGTGCCTACTGATCTTGGCTTGGAGAGGTTGTGATTGATTCCTTTACACATTTTAAGTGTTTTTAATTGTTTGAAAGAAGCATTTCAAACAATTCAAAAATGGTTTCAAATGTCTTAAACTGCTTCTTGCGAACTCTCCATGTTATAGTGAGGAATTGGCTCTTTGGCAGTAAACAGAAATGAGCACCACACCCTAGAGTTGGATACGACTGGCTTTCAAGCAAGGACAACTTTTACCTTTACCTATAAATGCTGTAGTGCTGGCTGGATAATTCATTGAGTCAGGTATCTGACTGCAGAACCAAACTTAAGGAGTTTGCTCAGCCTTGAACAAGCTATACAGTCCCAGAGTGCCACCAGAAGAAAGGGCAAGGAAAGAGCAAGTACTTTATACCTGAAGAGGGTTACCATGAATTGATGTTGATTTCATGGCAACAAATTAACAATACTCACTCTTCCATGACTCTTCATTTATATATACACATTTACCAAGCTTCATTTAGTCATAGCTAACAATCATACTCCCTTCTGCAGTTCACTTTCTGTGAGAATCTGTTTCTTATTTATTTAGCGGGGAGCATGAGGACATGGATGTTCAGATACCGTTGGACACACATTGCCAACATTCCTTGCCAGTGCCTATGCTAACTATGTCAGATGGGAGTTACTGTACATCAAAGCCAACATCTGGAGCAGCACACTTTGACTATTCCTAATTTAGTTAATTATTTTCTCGATTTTTGGCTAAAATTCTCAAGCTTTTTTCAAGTTAGTTCTGCAGCATTTTCTGGAAGTGTGATGGTCTGTGGGTGGGTGGGAGAGGTTTTGTTTTCCAAATTTCAAAGAAACCATTGTGTGTGTGAACATACTAAAAAATGCATCCCATTTTCCTCCTTCTCCATATGCCTTCACAGCCTTAGGAGCACCCATATAGAATATATCCAAGATTCCACATTAATTTTATGCACCCTAGTCATTCCAAAGTCCTTGTCTTTTTTATGTGAAATGGAGAATGCCTGTGACAAGACTCTGAGAGTTAGTGCCAATATAAGCTGGCAGCAATGAATTGTAGCACTTATTAGACAGAGCTGACCTGGATGGCATTTTTAGGCCTTCAATCAGCATTATATTGTTTTTTCAGCACAACTGAATGAACTGATTTGTCATAGGATGTGTAGTTCATTAACAAAGAAATATAATGTCAGTAAAAGAACCCTGCCTTTTCAATATAGCCTCAATAATGTGAAAACTCAGGGAAATATATCTAGATGCCCATCACTAAATGGCAGCACTTTGACAGGAAATTCCAGTACATTCCTGAATCTAGTATACATTAACGCTGCAGTCCTGCACACTTTTATCTGGACTTAAGAATGCTGTAGAAGTTACTTCTGATTCTTTTTGTTTGTGCTGTAAGTCTTTTCCTCTATAAAACTAACACCTAAGATAAATTTCCAGAGGAGTGGTCATGTTATTCTGTAGGTTGTTGGGGCAAAACCAATAAAAAGTTTTGTGGTGCTTTAAATAAATCTTATTTCACAGCAGCAGTTGTGAACTACAGCCTGCTTTTTCAGGTGCAAGGGATAGTCTCAGCAGACAATCCAAAGCAAAGGGACCACAAGGTTAAAGGCATGGTTTCTGGTGATGATTCTTTTTATTTCCTTAGGTACCCTATTCTTAACTTCATGCAATATGAAGAGGGGGGGAGCTGTTTTGTAGGAGACATTCCTAAACTGTTAAGGGCTGTATAGATCATAATCAGCACCATACATGTTGAGTTCTTGACTTTAAGTGTTTCTGGATGAGATTGATTTTCTAAATCCATCTTGAACTGATTTCCAGCCTGGACATGTGGAAGAGATAGTTTTAACTATGAGGCTAGTGACCTATACCAGAAGAAATGTGTCTGTGATGATTCTGTTCTTTTTGGTGTCTTTCAGCAACACCAGTCAGGTAAACAGAAAGAGACTCCTTGAAGATTGTGGTTATTTGAACCACAATTGAGCATACCCTGGCCAATGGCAACCTTATTGTGCTAATCTTTCTCACACCAGGTCAAGTGAAAAGAACTGTGGAATGAATCTGCCAAAAGGTGGCTTTGTATTGGCAGTTTAAAGTCTGGCGTAGACATGAAAAAAGGAGCAGCAACACCAGTCAAGATATTCTGATGGGTTGTCTGTCTGGAATAAGCCTTATATATGCTGTTTTTGCAGTGGTTCCAGTTCTTTTGGATGGATAAAATCAGAGGGTGGTAATAGGGGCTCTTGTTTTATTCCCATACCATTGGCCTATGAGATCTTTTAAAAGTCTGTTCTGTCACTCGTGCAATTAAACATATACAGTAAAACCTCAGATAACGCTAAAACTTGGTTCCACAAATCTTGGTGTTATCCGATTTTTAGTGTTATCCAATGCATGTTAAAATCCTATGGGATGCATCAGATAACGTTAAAGCTCCATAGAGATACATTGTAACCGCACAGGCTTTAGCAGTTGTTATCCGATGCATCCCATAGGATCGTAACGTTATTCGATGCAATTCGCCTCCCATTGCTTAACGTTATGCGATTTTAGCGTTATCTGATGCAAATGTTATCCAAGGTATTACTGTACATGAAGACACTAGGAGAGGTTGTCTAGAGCAGGGGTCGGCACAAATGTGGCTCTCCAGGTGTTCTTGGTCTTCAATTACCAGAAGCCCATCAGTATACCTGCTGACTGAAGTCCAAGAACATCTGGAGAACCAATTGTGCTGACCCCTGGTTTAGAGGTTTGGGGGCTGGGATGATCTGGAACCTTAATTCAGACAAGGAAGAGATACTCCTGGTTATTTAAAAGGTGAGTCGAGTAATAAGCATTTAACATGCGCTGGATAGAAGTCAGGTTTGCAGCTTGGATAGACTCATAAATCAGTGGTGGTCAGGAATACATCTGCACAGTCAATTAAATGTCTCTTTTTCTTTTTAAATTGCCTACTAGATGATACAAGGTTTTTTTTCACTCTCTCTCTCTCTCTCTCACACACACACACACACACACACACACGGAAAGTGACTGCTACTGGCTGGTGACCTTATCTCGCAGGCTATTAGAGTGGACAGGAGAGATCTTTTACTTCACAGGCGGGGTTTTCAGCCTCCTTCTTTAACACATCCTAAGCATCTTCCTTTAAAGGTATTGAAACTTTCATTTTTTTCCCCCATCCTTTAATCAAATGACACCTTTTTTATTTTAACAATTTGAACCATATGAATACTGGATTAAACAAGGGGTTGGTGGGTGCTGTTTTACTTCCAAATGCCCCTGGGCTCTTTGTTCCAGTTGACTTGGAAATGCACAAATATCCCTGATTCAGTTCATATTTACACATTTATCGGAGGAAAATGCTCATCCCTGATAAGAATCAGAATATAATGCAGTGTAATGAGGAATAGCAAATGCTGCAATAGAGCTGCATAAATGGAAAAAGAATAAATAGATAAAGCAAGTGACTAGCTATTACAATACACACGGACTTATAATGGGAAAGCATTACGGTAATTCAAAGGAAGCAAACTAGCAAAACTGAAAGCCTTCTAAAGTTCAGGCTGCTATTGTAAATCCTAGATAAACTAGGAAGGGATTGAGACTAAGAAATTTGGGGATCAGAGACTGTTACAAAGATGAACAGGAGAAAAAAAGAGAAAGGTCTTTTTATAAGCTATTCACACACAAAAATGAAAGGAAGAAAGAGAAACAGGTGAGAGAGCAAATAAATCTTATTTAGCAGGTGACGAAGGTCATCTGTCCTTATTCTCCTTGGACTGCCCCGAAGAGAAGTTCAAGAGCGCTGTAGCTCCCATTGGAGCAATACACAATAAAAGGAAATCCTGGGCACAGATGACAAGAAAGAAAAGGCTAACTATTTCCATAGCCCAATTCTAAGTCAAATACAAAACTGCCAAAATGAAGTCACCTTTTGATGAATTCATTCTGTAGTTTCTTTCACGTAACCTAGTGTGACACTAGGTCAGTCCACAATTGGGAATTTAGGAGAGAAAGGTAAACTAACAGGTAAAGGTTGCCCTTGCTCAAAAGCCAGTCATATCTGACTCTAGGGTTCAGTGCTCTGTTTATGGCCAAAGAGCCAGCACTGTGTGCATCTGCAGACATTTCCATGGACATGCAGCAGGCATGACTAGACACCGGAGCACATGGAATGCTGTTACCTTCCCACTAAAGTGGTCCCTATTTATCTACTTGCAATTTCTTGCTTCTGAACTGCTAGGTTGGCAGGAGCTGGGACAGAGACAGGAGCTCACTCCATCATGCAGTACTCGGGAATCAAACTCCGACTTTCCAGTCAACAAGTTCAGCGTCTTAACCACTTGAGTCACCGCTGTGGCTAACAGGAGCCTTTGGCTAAATCTTGCTTTTGGGGTGGAAAATAAAGTGATTCCAATTGAATTTTGTTTCCATGAGACTTCAAGCCTTGAATGAGCTTAGTTTAAAAGGAAGCCTATAGGAATAAAATATGGCAGGGATGAAAATGACAAGCAGTCTGATAATGAATATGCAGCTATCCTTTGCTTCTTTTAATAAGCATTCCGGGGATCATTTATTTCTCAATTAGCATTTTCATGCTTTGTCCATGTTCTCCTTTTCAGCTGGCTTTGATCTACTTGGCATAAACAGTTCCTTTTTGGTGGCTCTCCCTTGCCAACAGGTAGCAAAATTATCAACAAAGAATAGAATGGCTATGGGGTCTAGTGCAGGAAGGTATCTCAGTTGAGTAAAGAAATTGTATCCATGTGATGAAGTCCTCCTGTTATTAAAAGATTCCCAAACTTGAACAGGACCCAGATGTGTCCTTCAGTTTACATAAGAGTTTGTGACCCAGTAAATGACTGTTCTAGAGCAGGATTCCTTAAACTTGGCTCTCCAGGTGTCCTTGGGCTTCAATTACAAGAAGCCCAATTCAGCACACTTGGAGAGCCAAGTTTGAGGACCTATGTTCCAGAACAGTGATGGCTAACCTTGCCACTCCAGGTGTTCTTGGACTTCAGCTCCCAGAAGCCCAAGTCAACATATCTGCTAATCAGGGCTTCTGGTAATTGAAGTTCAAGAACATCTGTAGTGCCAAGGTTGGTCATCACTGTTCTAGAGATTTCAACTCCTGATTTTTTACACAACATGGAAAATAGTATTCCAGCTCTACAGAAGAATTTTTCAGTGTTCTGTAGCAAGACAGGATCAACAAAAAATCCTTCCTTTCTTCTCCACCCACAGTAGTGTCTCATGCTCACAATTATACCCATAGTTTGGACTAAGATGTTCTTATTTCATAGATCAGCCTCTATTATTTATTCCTTTTACAAATTCCAGATATAGCCAAGAAAATTGTACAGAGAGTTGCCTTTCAAAGCATCAAACAGCTATTATCAAAGTACAAGAGTGCTTGATGACACAATCAAAAATCTCCATAATTCATACTGATCATTTTATTCTGGAGGTGTAATGGTTTCTGTGAAGTATGGAGATAAATGAACGAAAATTGTCTTCTTAAAGATTCCTATATATTTAAGAGAGACCAATTATTGTGCTAATAAACAAGTTATCATCATCATGTCATTCCCTCCCCCACCTTTCTATCTTGAGGTACCTGATGTTTATGGTTATAGTGCTTACTCTCCTTCCTTTTAGTATCATTATTTCTTAGTTCTTTTAATAACCAAGTTATTTATGTTATAGGGAAAGGTCTTGCAAACCAGCAATCTCTCCGGTTGTTCTCTCTCCATTCCCCATACACACACACACCAATATTGTCTTTTCTAATATATTTTGCTCAGGTCATGCAACCTAAGAGCTGATGTTTCCTTTAAAGTCAACTCATCTCGTTTATGGTCTTCCTCTTTTCCTACTGCTTTCCCACCTTATCCCAGAATAATTCTTGCCCTGGTCCAGTTTGTTTCTTTATTATATGTGCATGATCGGATGGTCCCATTTAATTAATTTTTGCTGTAGTGAGAATTTAGGCTTGAATTGATTGTGCACCCATTTCTCTGCCTTTCTGTTTCTCTGAGGTATCTGTAGGACTGTCTGTCTGTCAACACCACATTCCAAAGGAGTTGATTCCCCACAGTCTTTCTTTTACAGAGTATGGATGATTTTGACTTTGTCTTCAGTGACAAATTCTGCTGATTCCCACCTCTTCCTTTTTTTTATTTCAAAAGGCAAAACATGCCCACAATATGTTCTTAGAGCTTTTGGTCCAAAATAGCTTTTCTTTCTTAGGGTACCTAGCTGTCTTGACTGACTCCACTTCATCAAATGCATGAAGTATTACCTTCATTTTCAATTTCACTTTATTCCCCCCTTTCAAATGTTGGTTAAGTTTTTGTTCAAGGATAAGCAGAACAAAAAATATCCAAATCATCAACAATGCATGTGGTAGCAGAATTGGAAACAGTGAAGTCAGAAAATTGAATGCAGAAAGTGCAATTATAAGTGTGTAATCAGAGGGCTGCAGATATACACCTGATTGTGATGAAAAGTGTCATTTTAAAGCACGCACACGTGCACACCCACACACGGTGACATATAATTCTTGTTATTCAAAAAGTGAACTGGTGATTGCCATTTTGTTATTCATATCTTTGAGTGATAGCTAAAATTGCAAGAAGTGTCTGAGAGGCACAAAATCTTGTACATTTATTTGCATGTACAAAAAGTTCACTCGGAAAGAACGTCTAGTTTGGGTGTAATGGGGCCCTCAATTTATTGTTTCACTACACTTTAAAGAATGGGTTTAATTCTCTGATGGACTAATATGCAGGCAGATGATTAGTTTAATATTTCTTTTCAGTGGTATTTCATAACAGCTTGATAGGGACATCTAAACAACATCCACATTTTCTTCCTAATAAGCACACAAACTTCACACATTGTCCCCACCAACGTATGGATGCTATTTTTCAAATTTAAACCTCTGCATCCTGCTTATGGCATAGAAATGGTTGTTGTCTGTGACTAGATGTCCTGAAATGAACATCAATATCTATTTTTCCAAGCGCTGGAAATATTACAAGCCATTGTAGTGTAGCATCAGGAGTCACAATTTCAAATCTCTGCTTGGCCATAGCAACTAGAATAAGATGGCATTGGTAAGTCCACTCTTGAACTATCTCACATACCTCAGATATCCCAACAAGGTCATGGTAAGATGGAATTAAGTTGGCAGCATATAACACACACAAGGACTATATATCATCCGTTCCCATGGGGTGAAGAACTACCAGTTTGCTGATGATACTCAATTGTACATCTCAGCCCGTGGTGATCCATGTGATGCAGTTGAAGTCCTATCCAGGTGCCTGGAGGCTATGAAGGTCTGGATGGGGGACAACGGGCTAAAGCTGAATCCTGGCAAGATTGAGTGGCTGTGGGTAAGGGGCCCCATGTTATCCTAGAAGTTACCACCTTTAGTACGGGATGGGGCTCTTTTGCCCCAGACAGATCCAGTGCATAATCTGGGGGTCCTCCTGGACTCACAACTCCTGCTTAAAGAGCAGTTGGCAGTCATGGCCAGTCACTCAACTTTGAGTGATTCGCCAATTACACCCATTCCTGGACTGGGACTCCTTGCTTATGGCCACTCATACACTCGTTACCTCCAGACTAGATTATTGCAATGTGCTCTACATGGGGGTTGCCCTTGATGACCATTCAGAGGCTGCAACTGGTGCAAAATGTAGCTGCTTGTGTGGTGATGAGGTGTGGGTGTTATGTCCATGCCTCACCCTTGTTGCGGAAGCTGCATTGGCTGCTGGTGTGCCTCCGGGTACAATTCAAAGTGCTGGTTATTACCTTTAAAGCCCTCCATGGTAGTGGATCAGGTTATCTAAGAGACCACGTCACCCCAAGGATATTGGTCCATCCCACCAGAGCAGACTGGAGGGGCTCCTATGCCTAAAAAAACTCGCCTCTCTAGCACTAGGAGGGGCTTTTCGGTATCCACTCCAGACCTGTGGAATCTCCTGTTGACTGAACTATGCCTCCAGTCAGTTATTAGCCTTTAGAAAAGGCCTGAAATCTTGGCTGGCCCAGTGGGTGTGGGGTGTTGCCTGTTGAGCACCCCCCCCCCCTTGGTTCATATGAATGCCATCTGGGTTTTAGTAATCTGGAGGGATATTTTAATGGTTTTTAATGCTTTTATGGTTATAATTGTTATTGTGGGGATGCTTTTATATTTTAGTACTGTATTCTCAATTGCTTAGACTGTAAGTTGTCTGAAATCGCCTCAGTGAAGGGGCGGTGATAAAAGCCAAACAAATAGATAGATAGATTTTTTGTTGTTGTTCAGTCGCACAGTCGATTCCGACCCTCTGCGACCCCATGGACCACTGTCCGCCAGGCACTCCTGTCCTCCACCATCCCCCTCAACTCGCTCAGCTCTGTGCCCATTGTCTCTACAATCCCATCTAGCCATCTCATCTTGGGCCTCCCCTTCTTCTTTTGCCCTCGACCCTTCCAAGCATCAAAGCTTTCTCAAGTGAATCCTCTCTTCTCATTTGATGTCCAAAGCACTTTAGCCTCATCTTTATTATTTGACCTTCTAAGGAACAGTCAGGGATAATTTCTTCTAAGATTGACCTATTTGTTCTCCTCGCTGTCCATGGGACTCTCAAAACTCTCCTCCAACACCACATCTCAAAGGCGTCTATTCTTCTGCGTTCAGCTTTCCTAATGGTCCAACTCTCACAACCATACATCGCCACAGGGAATACCATTGCTTTGACTATGCGAATTTTTGTTTTCAATGTGATGTCTCTACTTTTCACTATGCTCCCCAGGTTTCTCATCGCTTGCCTCCCAAGAATCAGTCGCCTTTTTATTTCATGGCTGCAATCCCCATCTGCAGTGAGCTTAGATCCTAAGAAAGTAAAATCTGTCACTGCTTCTACTTCTTCCCCATCTATTTTCCAGGGACTGACAGGGCCTGTTGCCATTATCTTGGTTTTCTTGATATTGAGTCTCAAGCCAGCTTTTTCACTTTCTTCTTTCAACCTAATCAGGAGCTTCTTTAGGTCCTCCTCACTTTCTGCCATTAGGGTGGTATCATCTGCATATCTCAAATTGTTTATGTTTCTTCCAGCAATTTTGATCCCAAATTGTGATTCCTCCATCCCTGCGTTGCGCATTATGTGTTCTGTGTATAAATTGAATAAGCAGGGTGACAAAATGCAGCCTTGTCTTACTCCTTTTCCTATTCCAAACCACTCCGTCATTCCATTTTCTGTCCTAACTGTTGCCTCTTGATTCATGTACAGATTTCTCATGAGGGCTATAAGGTGTTCCGGTATTCCCATCTCTTTAATTACTTGCCACATTTTGTTGTGGTCGGCACAATCAAAAGCCTTCGTGTAATCAATGAAACAGAAGTAGACTTGTTTCTGATATTCCTTTGTTTTTTCCATGATTCATCTTATGTTGGCGATGTGGTCTCTAGTCCCCCTGCCTCTTCTGAAACCCGCTTGCACTTCTGGTAATTCTCTCTCCACATACTGTTGCAGTCTATCCTGTATTATCTTGAGCATCACCTTGCTAGCGTGAGGGATGAGCGCAATTGTTCGATAATTTGAACATTCTTTGGCATTACCCTTTTTGGGGAGTGGAACGTATACAGATCTTTTCCAATCCTGTGGCCATTGTTTTGTTTTCCAAATCTGCTGGCATATAGAATGCAATAATTTGATTCCATCATCTTGTAGGGCTTTGAAAAGTTCAACTTGGATACCATCAACTCCACTGGCTTTGTTGTTTGCAGTGTTTTTTAGGGCCTTTCGGACTTCACTCTCTAGAATGTCTGGCTCATGTTCAATGTTCTCATCATTGTGATTATCAGGGGTGTTGAGGTCCTTTTTGTAGAGCTCCTCTGTGTACTCTTTCCATATTTTCTTAATCTCTTCTGCATCTGCTAACTCCTTGCCATCTTTGTCTTTTATCATGGTCATTTTTGCTTTAAATTTTCCCTTGAGTTCCCCAATTTTTTTGAAAAGATCTCTAGTCCTACCCCTGATATTGTTTTCCTCTATTTCTTTGCACTGTTCATTCAGGTAGGTTTCCTTATCTCTCCTTGCTTTTCTTTGAAATTCTGTATTCAAGTGATTGTATTTTTTCCTTTCTCCTTGGCATTTTGCATTCCTTCTGTCCTCTGCTATTTTAAGAGCCTCCTCGGACAACCACTTAGCTTTCTTACGCTTCTTTTCTTTTGGTATGGTTTTCCTTGCTGCCTCCTGCATGATGTCCCGCATCTCTGTCCATAATTCTTCTGGCACGCTGTCTATCTGGTCCAAGCCATTAAATCTGTTCCACACCTCCACTGAGTATTCCCAAGGAATGTTTTCTAAGTCATATCTGTCTGGCCTAGTTGTTTTCCCTATTTTCTTTAGCCTAAGCCTGAATTTTGCAATCAATAGGTTGTGATCTGAGCCACAGTCTGCTCCTGGTCTTGTTTTTGCTGACTGTATGGAAGTTCTCCATCTTTGACTGCAGAGTATGTAATCAATCTGGTTTCGATGTTGGCCATCTGGTGATGTCCATGTGTAAAGTCTCCTCTTGTGTTGCTGGAAGAGAGTGTTTGCTATGACCAGTGCGTTATCTTGGCAGAACTCTATCAGTCTTTGGCCTGCTTCATTCTGTGTTCCAAGACCAAACTTGCCTGTTATTCCATTTACTTTTTGATTTCCTACTTTGGCATTCCAATCTCCTATGATAATGTGTACATCATTTCTTGGTGTATATTCTATGAGGTGTTCTAAGTCTTCATAGAACTGGTCAATTGTGGCTTCATCTGCACTAGTGGTTGGTGCGTATACTTGTATTACAGTGATATTGAATGGCTTGCCTTGTATTCTGACTGACATCATTCTATCATTTTTGAGATTATATCCCATTACTGCTTTTCTCACCCTTTTATTGACAATTATGGCTACTCCATTTTTTCTGAGGTTTTCTTGTCCACAGTAGTAGATATGATGGTTTCCAGAGCTGAATTCGCCCATCCCTGTCCATTTTAACTCGCTGATTCCCAAGATGTCAATGCTTATTCTTTCCATTTCCTTTTTTACCACTTCAAGTTTTCCCTGGTTCATAGATCTCACATTCCATGTCCCTATGCAGTATTGCTCCTTGCAACACTGTATTTCTCCTCCCCCTTTCCTGTCCCTCCCCTTCTTTTGATCTGCTGTGCTAAGCATCCTGTTTCATCTAAATTGCCCCATTTGGTTTGCCTTTTGTTTTGGTCCATAGGGTTCTCTTGGCAAAATTCCTGATGTTGGTTTGCCGGTTTCTACGCCAGTATCCTCTCCAGATAGATAGATAGATAGATAGATAGATAGATAGATAGATAGATAGATAGATAGATTAGATAGATTAGATAGATAGATAGATAGATAGATAGATAGATATCTCCTGAAATGGTTACTGTAGGTTTCCATGCCCAATTCAAAGTTTGGGTGTTAAGTTATAAAGTCCTAAACAATTTAACACATTAATTACTCACTGGAGTGCCTCTCCTTGACAAATCTTGCCCAGACTACACAGGTTTCCCAGTTAGGGTGACTTAGGCCCTTATGCAAATGGAAGTACATAAGACTTGCACAAGGGATCAATCCTTTTCAGTGGTGGCCCCAACTCTGTGGAATGGGCTTCCAGCTCATGTGGGTTAGACTCCCATCTCTGCTTGTTTTCCACAAGCTAGCTGGAGTGCAACTATTTAAGGAAGCATTTGGAAATTTGGTGCCCTTAAAGCAGGGGTGCCCAAACTTTTTGGGCCATGGGCCAATCACGTGGTTCAGGAGGCTGGCCACTATGGGCTGGGGGCTGTGATAAAATGAGGCCCCAAGTTCTTCACATATCCAAAATGGAGTTTATTGGGTTTTAGTCTATAGTAGAAATGTGGCTTCTTGTGCTAGCAAAAAGGCCACTTCTTTGTCAATCTCTGGGGCCCGGATGGGAAGAGATAGACAGAGATGCGCCAAGCTTAAACAATACAAACAGAGTTGTTTACCCCAACTCTGGGATCTGATTGGATGTATCCTAATTACCCAGGTTCACTTGATACCTGGCAAGGGTCCAGCAAAGAGCAAGAAAGTAGTTCGAATCTGATGTTCAACAAGGAAACACCAAAAATGGAGGAAGGCCAACCAAACCAGGCCTTATCTCCGGAAGCCTTAATTATGGTAACTTAGAACAGATAGATTATTTTTATTTAGGGGAAGACATGTCTGGAAGCATCCTTTCTCTAAAGTGAAATTTCTGATTAGGTTATTTTTCTATGCTGGGATCTGTAACCTCGTTCATCAAGAACCATGCTACAACTTAAATAAAAATATTTTCTTCAATCAACGCATGTTCAGTGGAAATGGGATCCCTGGGTAAAAGACAGTAACTCCTTTTGCCTCCTTTTAAGCGCTACCATACCTCTCATGAAAGTAACTGGGCTGGGCGCTGTAGACAGAGAAGCCCCAGGTTTTGGTCAGACAGGTGTGACTGAGAACGAATGGTGAACATACATTCCTTGCCATGAGCTTTGGGTGAGTTCTAGAGGGGATTGAGGAATAATCCACCTTGGATTGAACGCCTGAGATGTCCCGAAGCAAGTGAGGAAGAGTGTGCATTCATCATAGGGGCTGGATCTGGCCGTGAAGCCAATTCATCTGGCCCACGAAGCCCTTGTTGCTCCCAGAAGTGGAAGTAAAATGTGCCTGTGCAGGCTGTAGTTTGGGCACCCCTGTCTTAAAGGGTTTTTCTTTAGTATATAATATTTTTGTCACTATTATTATTCTAGGAGTATGCCTTATTCACTTAAGAAGGTGTTATTGATTTATCTATATGGGTTTCTGTTAAGTATTGTTTTGGATGTTATGTATCGTCCCTAATTTGTTGTATTTACCTTTTGTAATGTCACCTCCCAGGGTTAAGATTTGGTTAGTTGGGGTGGTGGTGGTGGTGCAGAGACAGACAGAACCACATACATGTATACAGTCTAAATTGGGGTGGCCAATGTTGGTGCTCCAGGTGTTTTTGAACACCACATAGAATATTTATTGTAACTCTAAGAAGCAACATCCAGTTATAGGAGGAGAGTGGGAAGATATGTGGGGGTTGACATTTGGTTCAGCCTTGAAGTAGAGTGCCATAAGAAAAATAATATCAATGTAATAAACCATAGCTACAATAAATCCACTGAATACATTTTAGACAAAAATAGATATTATAATCAAAAGAACACTTTAAAAATGAATGATTTTCTTCAAATGGTTTGATATTTTGAATGCTATTTACACTTTCTGGGCCAGACATATGCCAAGATTATTTTTAAAACTCAGCCTCTTGAGTTGAGGGATAAGTGTTATATGTCTTCCATTGAACTAAAAGTACTGTATTAGAAAGTCCCTACTTTTGGCTTAATCAAGCACAGCATGTTTTAAAAAGAAATATTATTTAAAAAAGCTACAGACAACAAGTATTAAAGGCTAAACAGTCTTGGATGATCTTGCATGTTGCCTGGAAGACAACTGCTACCATATAAAGGATGAGCAAGCTTCAATTAGAAATGTTGGCCAAATATTTTTTAAAAGAGAAAATGTGAAGGGTAGGCATGTTAAGAATGGTGAAAGGAGGAGTTTGATTTCACAGTCACCCACTCTGTGGGACAGTTGAGTTTCACTGATACCTTCCTTGTGTAGTTGTGCTGTGGATTTTTTTGAAGCAATGTCATATTTTCTTGTAGGAAGAGGCTTCTTAAGATTAAGGACTCTTGTTTTGCTATTGAATGAAAACTGATAACTTTGATAGAAGTAAAGACACAAACTTTTAGCAAGATAGTTCCTAGTATAGTATCAGTTTTTCATCTTTGACTGGAAGATCTTGGTGGTGTAGAGAAGCATGACCTCTGGAAGCTTGAGATTCCAATATTTGTACAGATGAAGAATCTATGCTGGTGTTCATTAAACTTTACACTGTTATCCAAGAGGCTGAACTCTATTCCCTCAAACAGATTCAGGCTTTTGCACTGGTTCTTGAAAATTTGGAAAGAAATCTGAAGTAGATTCAAAGCCCCTGCAAAATTAGTTACACCAATATTTACTGGCATAAGAAGATAGTAAGTTTCTGGGCTTAATTGTTTTATGCCTCCCTTTCACTTTAGATGGTAATATGCATTCTACAGCTTGCTTCAAATCCCGATAATTTACTACCGCTGCATTTGAAATCCCACATTCTCATTCTTGCTGAGGTCAGTGGATAGCTGTATTAAACTTTTAACAATGATGGCACCATTATAAAAAGCTAGCTTTTCAGAAGAGAGATTTTGGCTCAGCCTTCTCCTTGATGTGTTAATTTTCTATATGGGGGAAAATGTTTATACTAAGAGTAATAAATCTTGCCATATCTCCACACATTGATTACTTTGCAGTAGTTTCAGAAAGGTTAACACCATTTGTATGGTTTTTTTTAAAAGAACATCTCTTGGATTCTTATTATAAATATGAGCAAGAACTTATGGTTATAAGGGAGACTGCCAGAGCTTGGCTGGTTCATAAATTTTAAAATAGAAGAGACAGTTAAAACTATCTTGCCTACCTCCTGTAGACAGGTAATTTAATTTTCTCTAGCAATTTTTCTTATCATGCCCACCAACGTGTAGGTGGCTAACACATGTCTTATTTGGAATAATTTATTTTTACAAAGGGTCTTTTTTTGTTGTTTTGGAAATGCATTATTCATGTTGCCTTTCTGTAATGACAAAGGAGTGCTATGATAGCCATTTGCAAGACAAAATACATGTGCTTAGAATTTTGAAAGAAAAGCATTTTCTTTCTTTTAAAAAACTATCAGGAAGAAAGCCCCTAAGTTTAGCAGCACTGCTGCTCCAAAGACAAAGACTTCAAGAACAAAAGTTCAAGTTGGGTCTCATTTACAGCTTTCAAGAAAGCAGAAGGGTGGGAAAGTGTATTCACCTATGCCTTCTTTGAAGGATGAAAGCAGTCCTCTTAAAGCCGAGGGCTGGGTCACACTCCCTCAGACAGCTTCGGGGGGCCAGACATCCATTTTGCCCGACTTCCACCACATGGCACTTCCTGGTATGGTGGAGGAAGTGGGGGCACATGAAATGGTGTTGCTGGATGCATCCAGACCAAGGGCTGCAGGTTGAAAATCCCTGGATTAAAGGGATCATATGCTAATGAACAATGGAACCCCTTTTAAATCAAATTGCCATATGAAGCAAGGCACGAAGAAATGAACACAAGGTTCAGTGCATTAATGAGGGCATGTAAGAATATACTTGCTGACACAAATGCCTAAGGATAAAGTAGACTAGCTAGAAAGGTTATGGAGAACAGGAAATTATCTACTCCAGTTATTAAGAGGAACCAAGGGGATGAGGTTAATGCAGTGTACAGTCAAGTAGATTAGACCTTGGTGGAAGATGGAAGAATGTGCGAAGATATGGGGCACATTCTCTAAGGTGATCTTATTGTATAAGTAAAAGTTTATGGTTATTGCACCAAAGTCAATTACACTATTACTATTTTTCAATACAGCAGTCATCTTCACATACTCAGTTCTTCTTCCATCTCTAGACCAGACATGAAACTGCCAAAATGAAGGCACCTTTTGGTGAGCTCATTCTGCAGTTCCTTTCGCCTGACTTAGTGTGAGAAAGATTAGCTGGCAACACAAGGTTGCAGTTACCAGGGTGCGTCTGATTGTGGTTGAAAAATACCACAATCTTCTAGGAGGATTTTTTTTGTGTACCCCACATACTCAGTTATACAATGTCTGCTGTTACTGATGAAACATCCTCCTCCTCTGACGGCATTAATGTGGAGATCTAACACACACAATAATAATTTATCAGTTCACAGCAGGTGATCAGGGCTCATAATGCCCACAAGTTCTAGGTCTTCAGCTGGTGGGAGAGCGCCCCAGGTTAGTTGTAACCTTAAACAAAGGTTACTCTGGTTGCTCAGGAATATCTCAAAGGAAAAACAGAAACAAGGTGAGGAATGACAACAGTAAATACATCTCAAATAACTGTGTGCCTTAAAAGCAGCATCTAGGACTAGAAATGTCACTGTCAAAGGAACCTGCTTCAGTCTTGTGGCACAGTGGTTTAGCTGCTATATTGAAGCTAGCATTGTAAGTTTGATCCTGACCAGGGCTCAAGGTTGACTCAGGCTTCTGAGCATGTTGGGCGCAAAAAAGCAAATTACTCTGTGAACCGTCCAGACAGTGCACTAAGCACTATGGGGTGGTATAAGTGCAGTTGCTATTGCTAATTGCTATAGGAGGTCTTCCTTTCTTTTTACTCCCTGATGTGTTAGAATGATTCTTTTCAACAATCTGCTACTAGTGTTGCTATTTGATAACACGGGAAGTCAATTGGTTAGTTTATCAGTGAAATAAGTATTAATAAAATATTAGTAAAATGTTCTAAACATAAGCATATTAAAATAGGCAAATGGGAAACCGATCTGGACACGAAAAATACAGGCATCGGACAGTACACATGTCAAACAGACCTTGCAAAGGGCCGCAGGCACTTCTGCAATAAAGGAATGCTGCTAATACTAACACATGCACTGGTATGAACATTAAAAATAAAAAACAAAAAGACTTCATAGTAGCTATGTGAACTAAGCTCTAAACCAGGCGTGGACAACCTATGTCCGGTAAGCCAGCTCCAGCCTGCAGCACCATTTCATGTGGCCTGACACTGCCCTCGCCACTACTGGACAACCATAAAAACACACCTGCACATGCACAAACACACCCACACCTGCAGTAAAAGCTGCTGTAAAATACCTGTGGCTGTCATAAATGCATTTATGACAGCCATGGATGTGTTTTACGGCAGTGTTTTCGGTGGGAGGAACCAAGTGACCAACCCACTCAGTTGTCCAGGGACATGGTCCGGCCCATGGTGTGAAAAAGTTGGGACCCCCTGCTCTAAACTCATCAGTTTATATAGAATCCTGCACAACTGGAGAAATGAGACCTAAATAATAATAGCAATTACTGTACACTTATATACCATTCCATAGTGCTTAGTGCACTCTCTAGGTGGTTCACAAGCCAATTAGTTTTGCCCCCATCATGCTGAGTACTCATTTTACTAACCTCAGAAGTATGGAAGGCTAAGTCAACCTTGAGTCCTGGTAAGGATTGAACTCACAATGTTCTGGCTGCTATACAGCAGTTTAACCAGTCACCATGGCTCTAAATCATAAGGGAGAAAAGCCCACCTCCTCTTGTTACTGTCAGAAAATCCACATTATGGGAAGGAAAAAAAGGCCACTTATTTAACAAGGAAATCTTGACGTGTAGGCTAATAATGGAAAATGAACTGACCAATATCCCTACCTTTGTCTTCAAATGGGAATGTGCTTCTTTCCCTCACTATAAGACTAACAAAATCGTAGCAGCATCTATGTATGTTATGTGGCAAAGAGGTACACTTCTTATACCGATCCAGCCTGACCCAGGGTGCTCTTTTGTCAATAGGAAAAGATAAATAGTAAAAAGTCTCCCTTGCTCGAAACCCAGTCATGTCCAACTCTAGGGGGCGGTGCTCATCTCCATTGACAGCCAAAGAGCCAGTGCCATCTGTGGGAAGATATTTCCGTAGGTCATGTGATAGTCATGACTAGATGCCAGAATGCTGTGGCCTTTATCTTGCAATTTCTTGCTTTCAAACTGCTAGGTTGGCCGGAGATGGGGCAGATGATGGGCGCTCATTCCATCGTGCAGCACTTGGGTCTCAAACTTCTGATCTGTAGATCTTCCGGTCATCTATCAAAAACTTTCAAGGGGCATTGATTTTGGTAATATATGCTTTCATTTTGAAGTGCCTAGTAAAATAAAGCCCCAATATATAACCTTAAAGCTAGTTATTTCACCTTGCACAATTTTTATTAGAAGTGCTCATCTATTTTCACTAGACCAAAAAGTTTAATACTACCTTCCCTGTCATGGAAATTGTTAGGATTACTATCTCTATCTTGCCTAATCATTGACCATGTTGTGCTGGACTAATGGGAGTTTTATTTCATTGATTTATGTCTATATATTGCCTTTCTATGAAAAACAATCTAGGCATAATGTGAAAGCTCCATAGATACATTGTAACCGCACAGGCTTTAGTGGTTGTTATCCGATCCATCCCATAGGACCTTAACGTTATTCGAGCCAATTCTCCTCCCCAGACTACTTAATGTTATGCGATTTTAGCGTTATCTGAGGTAAACATTATCCGAGGTATTACTGTAATGAAACAGTAAAACCAGCCAGCTGATTAAAAACACAAAAAACAATAAAAGGACAAGGACAGTTTTAAATAACAAATCAAAACAAAATATTTTTGATGCTGCTTCATGATGATATAAAAGCAATCATACATTTGGAAAAGAATGAATTCCACAAACGGGAGTGCAAAATCGGAAGGAACTCAGTTATTCCTAGCTGGAATAATTGTTGCCCCACAAATATACCTACTTTCTGGTAGATAAAGTAACAATTAAATGTGTCACTTGGTCCCAGCAGTAGTGTTAACTTACTGAAAGCTACAGGCTGTGTCTGAAAACATTTTTATCCACCAACACAACCACTCCGAACCCAGTAGTCCAGCAAAATAACATGAAGGGGGTGAAATCATAGCAGAGGCTTGCTCACCTCTAAAATGACAACTTATCCAGTCTTTGGTTTGCCCTAACTCTAACCATGAAACTAAATTAACTTTTAGCCAGTTCATAAGAGGAAAAGACAAATTTCTATCTGAACTGGCAAAAATTCTCAAAGCTGCTGCCTCGGAATGTCTTAACTGGTGTGGTAAGTACAAAGCATACACTCTACAACTGAACCAAGAACCCTCCTATTGCGAGTTGCAACAATGTTCTGTTGAAGACATTACACCTGACAGCAGTCCTCTGTACAGCCCCCCTTTCAAATTCTACCAATGTTTCCAATCTGGAGTTTAACTTGGATAAAAATATCCTGAGCTGGAAACTATAATAGCTTCCTCAATCAACCAAACAAGAAACCGTTTGACCAAGACACATTCACTTTGCTCTCATTTTCTAAACCAGGGATGGACAAAGTCCATCCCTTTAGGCTGCATGAGGCCAACCAGGGCATTACTGACAGTCTCAGCGAAGGAAAACGTTTAAAGTGAAATGGGCGGTGGGGGAGGGGACTATGACAAGTACTCATTTATAAGGGGGGATACTCACAGAGTTGTGTGAGAGTTGGACCATTAGGAAAGCTGAACGCAGAAGAATAGATGCCTTTGAGATGTGGTGTTGGAGGAGAGTTTTGAGAGTCCCCTGGACAGCGAGGAGAACAAATAGGTCAATCTTAGAAGAAATTATCCCTGACTGTTCCTTAGAAGGTCAAATAATAAAGATGAGGCTAAAGTACTTTGGACATCAAATGAGAAGAGAGGATTCACTTGAGAAAGCTTTGATGCTTGGAAGGGTCGAGGGCAAAAGAAGAAGGGGACGGCCCAAGATGAGATGGCTAGATGGTATTGTAGAGACAATGGGCACAGAGCTGAGCGAGTTGAGGGGGATGGTGGAGGACAGGAGTGCCTGGCGGACAGTGGTCCATGGGGTCGCAGAGGGTCGGAATCGACTGTGCGACTGAACAACAAAACTCACAGAATGGCATTTCTTGAAACAAATGGACATTTGTGGAAAGAATATGAACATGAGAACCTTGAGATTATTTGATTTGATTTGTACCCTGCAGTGGCTCAAGTGGCTAAGATGCTGACTGGGAGGTGGAAGGTCAGCAGTTCGATTCCCAAGTACTGCAGGACGGAATGAGCTCCCGTCTCTGTCCCAGCTCCTGCCAACCCAGCAGTTCGAAAGCAAGAAACTGCAAGTAGATAAATAGGTACCACTTCAGTGGGAAGATAACAGTGTTCCGTGCGCTCCGGTGTCATCATGCCTGCCACATGACCATGGAAATGTATGCAGAAGCAGACAGCGCTGGCTCTTCAGCTTTGAAACAGAGATGAACACTGAACCCTAAAGTTGGATACAACTGGCTTTCAAGCAAGGGAAACCTTAACTTTCTTCTCTAGTTGTAAAAGAAAACAATACACATTGAAGGACCACAGAAGTTTGTTTATTGGGTGTATAGGGATTTCTAATATTGATTCTACTTCTAACATACTGAATAAATAAACAAAAGGGACCAAGAAGGAAATAAAAGAGCTAAAATATAAAGGAAACTGGCAAATGAAAAGCAGAAAAAAATTGGCTTGGGCCAATTGTACAAAGATTTTTTAAAAAAACCCTTCAAATACTTGTGTCATTCTATAAAAGCAGCATGTAGCAGAACTAAGGACACTGCTGAATGTCTTGGTTTCCCAATAATACCAATTCCCTGGAGAGAGGAGTTATGGGAAAGCTGTAACAGACTGTAATCTCAATGGCTTCATTAGGACTATTAGAGGGACAATGGAACGAGATATACTTGCTGTTGGAGAAGGGATGCAGCAAAGCCTCTGTTCAACATGGAGAATAAAAACACGTTGCCCTAGAAGCTGAAATGCCATCCTTCCACCCAAATAAGTACTCCAAACACTTTCAGAGCAGCGACCAGCAACTATGGTTTCACAAAAAGATGGGCACAGGCAGTTCCTAATAGCACAGATGCTTCAGGGAACAGGCCCAGACTCAGTCATTTTGCTTCTCTGGAACAAAGGCATTTAGTTTCTGTGCAAATGTCTCTGCAACTAGTAGTGGAAAAACCAGGGAAGCATCAGCATAAACCTGTCAGGAAAGGAACAGGAGAAGAGTGTTAAGAATGCACCCGTCTGACAGTTCTTCATCCATTTTGTTCAGAAATGTAAAAAACCCTAAATTCTCATGGTGCCTCTCACAAAAACCTTACCCTCTTGCACGCTGCCACTATACCATGACCTACCAATCCTCTTTTATCCAGCACATACCTTAACTGGCTTAGCATCCATGCGTATCTTTCCCCAGGACACTGCTTCATCAGGCCGAGCTCCTGAGTCTGAGCCATCAAACTCTTGGGCTGTGTTGATATATACGGAAAAGTCAGCACCATTTCTCTGGAGAGTTAGAAAAAATGGTGATATCAGGATTGGCTGTTATAACAGAGGATCCACTTAGCAAAGGCAGATCTGATATAACATGAGATCATTCCCACGTACATATTGAGAAGGCAGATTTATATAAGAAAGTGCATTATTCTAATTTGATCAAGTGTTCTATTTAGCACAGTATAAGCTACTCCTACAGTCCTTAACATTTCAGGTCAAGGGTTTTCCTACTATCATTAAGCAATATCTTCTTAATGAAAGATGACAGAGGATTAGACTTGATTTCTTCCATGTAACGCAGTCACTCATCTCATTAAACTCTATAAACGTTTTAAAAAAGATCAAAACCTGCCAGGACTCAAACTGGAAGTCTCTTGTTTTATGTACTGATGATCCTCAGTTTAAATAACTTAAGACTAAAGGTACAGGGTAAAGGTAAATGGACTACAGTGGCTCAAGTATTTAAGACACTGACTGGGAGGTGGAAGGTCAGCAGTTCAAAACCCAAGTACTGCATGATGGAATGAGCACCCATCTCTGTCCTAGCTCCTGCCAACCTAGCAGTTCGAAAGTAAGAAATTGCAAGTAGATAAATAGGGACCACTTTGGTGGGAAGGTAAACAGCGTTTTTTGCACTCCGGTGTCTAGGCATGCCTGCCACATGTCTATGGAAAAGTCTGCAAACGCAGACAGCACCGGCTCTTCGGCTACAGAGATGAGCACTGAACCCTAGCGTCAGATATGACTGGCTTTTGACAAGGGTGACCTTTACCTTTATTAAAGGTACAGCAATCCTACAAATCATATCAAGGCTTCTTAAGCAAGATATTGAAAAAACACTCTTTACTTCTTAAATTATACCCTTGTCTAGCTAAACAAGCAAAGAGAAAATCACATGTTATCTCTACATACACTTTTCCTCTACAGATTTCTCTCTCCACACTAGTCTACCATTTCTCCAGACATATTCTTCCATTTAAGTTATGAAAGGAGTCTATGATACAGCAATCTGTCTCACCATCAGATTGGCGTTGGCAATATGGTGCTTGACTAGACCTCCTCCCAAGATTATCATTCCTGTCTTTCGGGCAAAGATAGCTTGGGTATTGATGAGCCTCAGATCTATAAGAGAGATGGAAATAAATAACATGGGAAAGCATACAAAACATGGTAGCACATGCAGTAGTAAATTCTTTGGTTATGAGTATTTGCAGGTCCCAATACGTTGTTAACCTATACCGTCCGGAATTCCTAACAGTTTCAAGTGTTAGAATCTAATTAAGTCATTATTTTCTCTGAAAGCAGAAGTCAATGCCAAGCAAATAAGTAGTATCATGGTGAGGCTAGTTGATGTTGATGAAATATTGACTTGCCTTCTACAATGTCCAGCACAAGTCCTGGCTTCTTATAGGAGTGGAAAAAGATCATGTCCCCCAGAGAGCCATCAGTCAACGCTGGACTCAGCACAGGAATGCTGTTCTGCCGGATAACACAAGTTACATGATTAATAGAAGCTGTATACACTAGTACCTCAGATAACGATGAGACTTGGTTCCACAAGTCGTGTCATTATCCGGTTATTAACGTTGTGCGATCCATTGATCACACGACGTTAAAAAAAGCCGTTCCCTTTCCAAAGGGGAAAGGGAACAGGGTGGCGATCCGCCTGCCTCTTTGGAAAGGGCTCGTAGCGTGAGATAAGCTGCTTGGGTTGGGGGTTGAACCATGGGTACATCCGTTCAACCCCCCAACCCAAGTGCCGATCCCATGCTGCGATTGCAGTGTCTGGGGAGGTCGGGAACAGCATGGATCAGGTCCCGCAACCTCCCTGGACTTTTTCCCACCCATTTCGGGCTCTCCAACACCCCTGCCACCTCCAGGGAGGTTGGGGGACCCGATCTGCAGCTGTGGGGTGGCTGGGGAAGCCGATGGGGGAGCCCCCTGTGGGCTTTCCAGCCATCCCGCCCATGCCACCACAGCTGCTGGGTGGCTGGGAAGCCGAACAGGGAGCCCCCATTCAGCTTCCCAGCCACCCAGCTGCTACGAACGATTGCATCAGATAATGCCAAGAGATTGTTATCAGATGCAATTTTTTTTAAAAAAATTGGTATCATTATCTGATTTCAGCGTTATCTGAGGTATTACTGTATTTCATTAGCTAAAGCAAGAAAGTAGACAGAATTCACACATGTGAATGTGAATCATGAAGATGATTGCTGATCCAGCAGACAAAGACTTGTCTGTGATATTATACACATAAGACAGACTCTCAGATGATCCCAGAGTGTGAGGCATCTGATTATGAAGTGGCAAAGAAAAAGCATTTTATCCACGACAGAGAACCTGTCTTGAAAAACTGAGATAGAACTGAATGCACAAAGCATCCTCAGCCTACCTTTTGTGCCCAGTAATAGACTGATTCAGGATTATTGATTTCCTTGCCAAGCCGAGCAATAAGCTTTGATGGAGTCCACTTCATACCCTGAAAGACAGGGAGGCCAACAAAATGGTTAAGGATACATTGCCCTATCCTTGAGACATGTGGAGAAGCTAAGTATTAGGGCAGACCATAACATTTCAAAGAAAGAAATAACTGTGCCAAGGTGAAGGAAACACACACAATGAAATAGTGTGAGTGAAGAAGTGGCTAACTGATCACATTTCCAGTATCATGATTCTTATGATATCTCACCCTCCATGCTGTGACATTTCCAACTCTTAAAAGGTTTCCCAAACTCACAGTTGTCATAATCCATCCTTAACATTCCATGTCTCACCTCTGTGTCCTGCTCTGCCACCATCTGGTCCAGGATTGGCATCAGCCAGTCCTCAAACTTGCAGTAATTATCATTGGGCACCAGCAGATTCCCAATCCTGGAGGAGAGGAGGACATGGCTAGGATGTAAATCTTGGTTAAGGAATTAAGACCCACATTGCTCCACCTTCTGCACAATATAAAGCATGAGGGCACTTCCTTCTCACAAGTAAGTCATGCTAATAGGCAAAATTCTGGGAACGAGCCATCTCTCCAATCACTTTCCAAAGAACCATAGTCCTTTCCCCCCACCATAACCCTGAATTTCAATAATGCTCAGACTATTATCTTACTACACTACCAGTACCTGTTAATCCCATTTTGTCGTAGTTCCTTCCCACGGAGGCTAAAGTCTCCAATATATGTGGGCGCCAAGCATTTGATCAGATCTTCTTCCACACCACCTGCTGTAGTCACCAGAACATCCACCTGCAAAAACCAAAGGATGTAAGGATAGAGTTTAGAAGTGTTGCAGCCATGAGCATCCTCTTGAACAGTGGTGGTGAACCTATGGCACGCGTGCCAGAAGTGGCACTCAGAGGCCTCTCTGTGGGCACCTGTGCAGTCAACCCAGCACAGAATTCACCCTGCCCTTTAGCCTAGCAGCCTAATGGGAGTGTTTCCTTCCTCCCCTGTTGCTGTGTTGGCACTTTGTGACAAATAAGTGAGTTTTGGGTTGTAGTTTGGGCACTTGGGTCTCTAAAAGGTTCACCATCACTGCTCTATAAAAATGAGGATCCCACAAAAAGGGTAGTCTAATTATCTCCTATCTTCATTCCTGTAGTGTAAGTAATTAAAACTTTTCTCAGAGGACAAAGTTCTTCCTGAGTGCACATTAGAAAGCCAGATGCAACGCTCACCAAAACAAGCACACAAGAGAAATCACCTTAATAATGGGGTACAGCATGAGGGGTGTGTGAGAGTGTCACTTTCCCATAACACATTCCCTACATAAAGCTCAAGGACTACTTATTTATGTTAAAGGAGGGATGATCTCCAAAAGTTAGACGATACCATTTTGTGTTGCACCAGATAGCGGATAGTTTCACGGACTCCTGAACTGATGAGGTTGGAGGTAAAACCCAAGAAGATTGTGCAGCCTCTTAGATGGTGAGAATAGGGATTAAGGTCAGTATGGTCTCTTTCATCTTCACCCAGAGGGGTTAGTTTTGCTTCTATCTGCAGGGGGAGAACACAACTATTTGAGGTGAATTTCAACAGAGATGGAGAAAACAATAACTGGAGACTTGAAAAATGTCAACAATACAACATTTTAAAACTTAGACTGCTTTATTCTCTAAACAAGAATAATGAAAAATACATAATTAAAGTACTGAAGAGTTGCAAGAAACAGGTTAGCATTTGAGACTTACTATTTATTGTGGTGTTGGAGGAGAGTTTTGAGAGTCCCCTGGACAGCGAGGAGAACAAATAAGTCAATCTTAGAAGAAATCAACCCTGACTGCTCCTTAGAAGGTCAAATAGTAAAGATGAAGCTAAAGTACTTTGGACATCAATGAAAAGAGAGGATTCACTTGAGAAAACCTTGATGAGGGAAATGGTGGAGGGCAAAAGAAGGAGGTGGCAGAAAATGAGATGGCTAGATGGTATTGTAGATGCAATGGGGACAGATCTGGGTAGGTTGAGGAGAATGGTGAAGGACAGAGGTGCCTGGCGGGCAACGGTCCATAGAGTCACAAAGGGTTGGAATTGATTGTGTGACTGAACAACAACAAATTTATTGTAGAGGAGGATTAGGCAAGTTTGGCCAATCCAAAGGCTGTTTTGCCTTCCTCTACCCCCAATGGAGCTGCACAGAACAACATGCTGCCAAATATGAATAAAATGAAAATTGAACTGGCCACAACTAAAAAATTTGCTTTTCAAGTCCCCCCAAACCTGGAAGTATGTTTGTGTGCTGTTAAACAGTGGACGGATTCAGCAAAGTGCTTTAAAAGGTAAAACAATATTTCTAGAGGCTTTCACTTTCGCAGTTCAGCCGCCAAGCAAAAAATGAAGGTGGAACCCATGTCTTGCTCAATTGGAGAAACAAATTATACAACAAAATCAATAAATGTGAGTGTCTAAACTGCAAAATAAATAAATAAAACAAACAAAAACAAAACATACACACGAAAAATGTACTTTTTAAAACTTTTGCTTCTGCTATTGATTATGGAACTAGGAATTTCCCAGGCATCATCCAAAGGACTATAAACTAATAGAATGCTTATAACCATCTACTCAAAAGTATAAAATATTGTCTACATGAAAGGCTTAAAATTAGGCAAGACTGTAGGCAGTTGCTGCACAGTGGCTGCTACAATGAGAACTGTACATGTGAATATTCTCTCTCTCTCTGAATTGTGCCATACCTTAAATGAGCAAATGTGTACACTAGTACCCCGGATAACGTTATGACTTGGTTCCACAAGTCTCGTCGTTATCCGGGTTTTAACGTTGTGCGATACATTGATCACACAATGTTTAAAAAAGCCCTGTTTCTCTGGAGGCTGCAGCAAGCCAGAACGTTGGGATTTGAATCCTGACATTTTGGCTTGCTGCAGCTCCAGGGAGGTGAGGGAACTTTGGAAACAGCTTGGATCGGGTCTCCCCACCTCCCTGGACCCGGCGGGGGGAGGCGGTCAGAGACCCCAAAATTGGTAAAAAAAAACGGACTTTTTTTTACCAATTTTGGGGTCTCTGACCCCCCTGCTGGGTACAGGGAGGTGGGGAGACCCAATCCAAGCTGTTTCTGGGCTTCCCCGACGTCCTCAGCCAGTGCAGCAAGCCAAAATGTCAGGGTTCGAATCCCGACATTCTGGCTTGCTGCACTGGCTGGGGACTTCGGGGAAGCCCAGAAACAGCTTGGATCGTGTCCCCTGCCTGCTCCAGAGAGATCAGAAGACCCGATCTACAGCTGCAGGGTGGTTGGGGAGCTGACGGGGATTCCCTGCCGGCTTCCCTAGCCACCCGCCCTCGCCTCCGCAGCTGTGGGGTGGCTGGGGAAGCCGATGGGGGAGCCCCCCGTCAGCTTTCCAGCCTCCCCACGCCTGCCTCCGTAGCTGCAGGGTGGCTGGGAAGCTGAACGGAGAACCCCGTTCAGCTTCCCAGCCACCCTGCTGCTAAGAACGACTGTATCGGATAACATTAAAAATTGCGTTATTCGATACAAGATTTTTCCGAAAATCTTGTAACGTTATGCGGTTTTAGCGCTATCTGGTACTAGCATTATCCGGGGTATTACTGTATATGGTAACCAAATGTGTGAATAAAGGATTCTGTGCTATATACATGAAGAGGTACAGAGAAAGAGCCTCCTCTAAGATTGTGGTGTTTTTGAACCTTATTGTCCTGGCTAAACTTTCTCATACTATGTTAGGCAAAAGACTACAGAACAAATTCACTAAGGTGACCTCATTTTGGCAGTTTAACGTCTGACTTAAGACACACAAAAAGTATTCCAAACCTTGCAGAAGTTTAACTACTGCAGTTATAAGCACCACAGGACAGGGGTAGAACCTATGTCCCCCCTCCCCCAGGCTGTGGAGTCAGTAGATAAATGTTCCGGCTCCGGCTCCAACCCCTCAGTTTTGTGTACTTCTGACTCCGACTCCGAATTCAGGTGCCCGAAATGTCCTCCGACTCCTCCTCCACATTTATCTACCGACTCCACATCCCTGGTCCCCCCGCCCCCTTTCTACCTGATTTGGTCCCCAACATCTGTATCAGGAATAATCTGACTACTTACCATGCGATTGATTTCGTTTACAGCCTGCCCAAAGCTGGTCGCCTGGAAACCTGTCGTGAGGTAGGACTGGAGCAAGGCATGGTAGTCCAAACCACGGTCAAAGTCATAGCCACGTACAGTCTGACTTCCTTCAGGTAGTTCTTCACTTCGTTTCAGTACAGCAGCCACTGCCCCTGCAGGCACACTACCTGCCACATTTTCCATTAGGTGAACACTGAAGGAACTGACAGCCTAGAACAGTGGGCCAAAAGCAAAGAGGTTTCTCAGTACACCTCCAAAAAATTTTGCCACATGAAAGACAATACACAGCCATGGCTTCAGAGGTTGGGTCTGGATTTTTACAACCTCGTAGCAAGGCCTTTCCAACTAGGATAACAACAATATATAACATCTCCCAAATGTTGCTGCCCTGAAGAAGACCCATCCTCCCACAAACACTGTTGGATAACTTTCTCCTATTCCTTCCAGTGAATCTTTTTGAATAAGAAAAAAAGTCTGTCAGCCCAAACAAGGGTCTACAGGTAATTCTAAAGTTTTCAGTGGATTATGGTATTTTTAAACCACAATTGGGTGTACCCTGGTAACGGCAACCTTGTGTTGCCAGCTAATCTTTCTCACACTAGTTCAGGCAGAGGGAATTTGCAAAATGAACTCACCAAAAGGTGGCTTCATTTTGGCAGTTTCACATCTGACCTAGACACAGAAGACGAAGAAGTGGAGTGGAAACCAGACATATGGAAAGTTTCCAAAGCAGAAAAGAAAATGGATTTAGAAAGCAATTCCTTAATAATAATAATAATAATAATAATAATAATAATAATAATAATAATAATAATAATAATAATAATAATAATAATAATAATAATAATAATAATAATAATAATAATATGCTTATGCCTTTTCAATGTAGCAAGACCATACCTAGGGAAGTCAAAATATTCTGTTGAATGAAGGAGGAATAAGAAGTTTCAAATGGCAGCAGACTGTTCCCAACAAGGCAGAGTTGAAGAAATCAAGGAAAGTGGTTTATTTATGACCATGAGACTGCAAGTGCTGGTCAAGTCTGTTCCCAGCAAAGAAAAGTCAAAGATATCTAGGAATGTAGATTATTTACGACTATGAGATTGCAAATGCTGGTCAGGTCTGTTCCCAGCTAAGGAAAGTCAAAGATATCTAGGAATGTAGATTATTTACGACTATGAGATTGCAAGTGCTAGTCAGGTCTGTTCCCAGCAAGACCTTTTCCAATAGGGTTACAATCAGTCACAGAGAAGCTAGTGGCACATAAAATACCCCTCCCCATAATTGGCTAAAATCCTGTTGCTTAGCACTGCCAATTCACACTAACTAGAAGAGGGGTGCCCAAACTACCACATGTGGGCCGGATCCAGCACCCAATGCCAATTCATCTAGCCCACGAAGCCACCGTCGCTCCCATACGTACAAGTGCATTTCACTTCTGCTTTGTTGACCAGATGAATTGGGTGTTTTGGGGCCAGATCCGGCCCAATAATGCCAATTCATCTGGCCCACGAAGCCATCGTCGCTCCCATATGTACAAGTGCATTTCACTTCTGCTTTGTTGGCCAGATGAATTGGGTGTTTTGGGGCCAGATCCGGCCCACAGGCCATAGTGACCAGCCCGCTGAACCACAGGACTGGCCCACACCCTGAAATGTTTGGGCACCCCTGAACTAGAATAAGGCCCCATTCAATCTGTGGGGATTTCAGCGAGCAGGCTCTTCCCACAGTTCACGACCCCCCCCCTCTCCCCTATACACGCTTCCTCCAAGGCCTGTTACAGACCCTTCTTATTACCTGGCCCACCCCACTCCCATTCCTCACCTCCTGCCTGAGGTGGTACAGTCCAGAACGCCTTCTGCAAAACGCCCAGGCCAGTTCCAAAGATCAATCGCGGGGGGGAGGGTCGGGGAAAGGTAAGGGGGGGGTGGGCGAGATGAAAGAGAAATGTATTGAATAAACAACACCGCCGAAGCACACACGACATTCCGCCTGTTTCCCGCCCTCCCTTAGAGAGGGACGCCCCCGCAAAGGATGGGGCCGGGGCACAGTTTTAAGCTAACAACCGAACCACCTGCTCTCGCCCCCCCCCCCTTTAAACGATATTGGACCCGCCGAGAGACGGCGGTTCGGGCTTTACCTCGCGGAGTTGAAGGCGGCCAGCCAATGATAATCGGGCTTCTGTCCCCGCCCCCGTTTCCTGCACGTGCCGCGCTTCTCCAGGCCAGAGGGATTGGGCGGGGAAGGGGGGGGGGGAGAGCGCCGCCTTTTGCTCCTCCCAGGCTGCGTCAGAGGCCCTTCCTTTGGCTTTGAAGAGAAAGGGCAGGGGCGGGGCTTCAGACGTCGGGCGGAAGTCGAGCGGAGGAGGCTTTTATTTTCCGGTTCGCGCTCTCTGCGCCATTTTAGGGCCAGAGTGAAAGGCGCAGGAGTGGGCGGAGCCTGCGAGCCTCGGGTTCCCTATTGGTGTCTGTACCTAATAGTACGGTGTCAATGGAGAAGAATGGGAAGAAGTTGTCCCTTCAGTTATTGCGCTGCGCTTCATGATCGCCTTTGGGGTCTGCGGTGGCTCACTAGTTAAGAAGCGCGACTTGTTAGCTGGAAGGTTGGCAAGTCGGGAAGTTCGAGACCCGGGTACCGCATGACAGGTTGAGTGCCCGTCTCTGTCCCAGTCAGTGGTGGGATGTCAAATTTTTTACTACCCCACCGTGACGTCATCACTGTGGGCGGAGCCAAATAAATAAAAATATTTATTTATTTATATTTATTTATTGGATTTCTATACCGCCACTTGGTATGACCAACTCAGGGCGGTGTACAACACAATTAATATACAGTCAAACAATAAAGTCCTAACATAGGACACAAATAACATACAATATGAGGGGAAAATATATCACAATATAATAACAAAATAATAATAGCAAAAATTCCATCCAGCATTACAAATATAATCAAATATCATAAATACAAATAGTAAATATCACAAATACAAATACAGTAATACCTCATATAACATTAGTCTCGAATAACACTAAAATCGCATAACATCAAGGAATCTGGGGGGAAGAATTGCATCAGATAACATTAAGATCCTATGGGATGCATCAGATAACAACCGCTAAAGCCTGTGTGGTTACAATGTATCTCTATGGATCCCATAGAGGATCAGATAACACTAAAAATCATATAACACGAAGACTTGTGGAACCAGGTTTTAGTGTTATATGAGGTTTTACTGTACCATCAAACATTCTCAAATATAACGTACGCCCACCAAAAATCCTCTCACCACCGCAAACACACACACCCACCCACGACACAAGGACAGCAAGGAGGACAACAAGGGGGCCGTGCATATGCACCAAGCACTGTAGGCATGCATGCACACCAAGTGCTTGGCGCACATGCACAGTGGGGGAACCAGTGAAAAGCGCAGCCCCAAAGGTGGTTCCCTCCAAGAGCTGCTACCGGTTCTCCGGGACACTGGGAAAAGTTACTACCAGTTCTGGTGAACTGGTGCGAACCTGTTACATCCCATCACTGGTCCCAGTTCTTGGGGACACGAAAGGAGCCTCATTTGGGCGCTCCTTGAGCTGAGTTTCTCCAGCAAAAATCATTTCAACCCAGAATAATTTCAGACACGAAATTATTATTATGCCACCCGCCTGCCCAGTCATTCTCCCATAAATCGGTGGGGTTGCATTTTCTGAATCTGTAGCAGTATGTACCTGGGAAAAGGATTCTTCTCAATAGAGATATGCAAACACCAAGGGCAAGTCACAGATTAATTAGTGCAAATAGGGTAGATAGAAGGGCTCTTGGCCATATACTGGCTGTTTGCAGAGCTGGTTTTTATCCTTCCCCTTTTTCCTACCCCTGATTCTCTCAGGTAGCCACTGGGAAGGGACAGAGAGAAGGATTTTAAGGGCAACAATCATAGTCCTCTTTAATTTCTTCTTATAAAAAAATCTGAATTGATAGCCATGTTAGTCTGTACGAGCATATCGGAGTAAATAAAACAAAACAAAAAAGGAAAATGTAGGAAGCTTCTTTGTATTTGCTGTTCATTGTCTTTTCTTCACTCATTCCATGGATCTGAAATTAATGTTGCTGTACCCATAATATGGGCACTGTGGTGATTTAGTGGTTAAGATGTTGAGCTTCACAACCGGAAAATTGACAGGTCATCAGTTCAAGACCTGAGTTCTCCACAACAGAGTGAGCACCTGTTGTATGTCCCAGCTCCTGCCAAACTAGCAGTTTGAAACAGTGGTGGGATGTCAAATTTTTTACTACTCCACCGTGATGTGGGTGGAGCCGACATCATGACATCATGACATTGTGGTCGGAACCAAAAGAAAAAAATAATAAATAATAATAATAAAATAAAATAAAAATAAGCACACACACACCCCTACACCTCAACCCACCCACCCACCCACAACACAAGGATAGTAAGGAGGCCGTGCATACAAGCCAAGCACTGTAGACATGCATGCACACCAAGTGCTTGGTGCACATGCACAGTGGGGGAACCAGTGAAAAGGTAAGCCCCGAAGGTGGTTCCCCCCAAAAGCTGCTACCTGTTCTCTGGGACACTGGGAAAAGTTGCTACCGGTTCTGGGGAACTGGTGAGAACCTGTTACATCCCATCACTGGTTTGAAAGCAAGAAAATGCAAGTAGATAAATAGGTTCCGCTTTGGTGGGAAAAGTAACAGCCTGCCCCATGACCATGGAATATCTGCACACAGCACTAACTCTTTGGCTGTAAACAGAGAGGAACACCCCGCCCCCGTAGAATCAGACACAACTAGCTTTTGAGCAAGGGAGACCTTTACGTTTACACCCATAATTTAGACGTCAATGATTTTGTCAATGAATTTGGAACAATGAAACAAAAAGTTCCATTCTAAGAAAATCAGCACCCTTCAATGTTGCTACCAACCCAAGAGTCCTGCCTGAGTTTCTTCTGCCCTGAGTTTTTACTTACACACATGAATGCCACATTTCCAACAAAGGATCTGTGAGAGCCCTGTTGCTGTGTTAATGCCTGTGTTCTTTGCCCTGTCCCATGGTCACCTCAGAAACATACAAACACCTGATATGATTTGTTTGTACACATTTGTCTGAAGACAGTACATGTCCCTGCTAAAAAACCATTTTCTTTTACATGCCTCTCTTGATGAGGATATGGTAGATAAGTCATTGACTGTAAAGAGATGCTTTGGTTGTCAAGGGAACAATCAGGGCCTCCATTTGCCACACAGGATTTATCATTGCTGCCAGGATGTTTAATTGTTTCATGTTCTGGGCAAAATCATTCCCCAGCAATATTTTAGTTAGAATATCATGCCAAACTGCTATTTGCCACTGAGACCGCTGCTCAGACTTTGTGTCTACCTTTGCCACAGAGGCTACAAACTGTCTCCCTTATATAGTCTTTAAAGGTACAAATGTGCCCTTTCAGCTGCTGTTCTTAACTACTGCAGATTTTATTACTGTAATTTCAGCAGCAGTGTCTTCAATCCCATATTTTCATCTGTATTTACATGTGTCCTGCAGTCAAACATTTTCTGGTATCATTCCTATGCAAGCTACAGTTGAGGGTGACTTCAGTTAGAGGCTTCACATATGTGGCACTACATGCTTCTTTCATTGTGTGAGGAAATTTCCTTACTCCACTTTGGACAGTTGGACATTACATAATCCTTTTAAATAGCAGGAATAATATCTGGTTTCCTTAGGACCAGCATGGTCATTGGTCCAGATTTTAATCAGGGTCCAGAGTGGGCTCGAGAAGGTCTTTGCAGATGTCCTCAGAACGAAGGTATAAACACCAGACTCTGTAGTTGGAACTGGCGTCCAGGAAAAGGAAGCAGTGCTGCAGACAATTGACCGACGTGTAGCTCCTACTCCTCTTCCTTATGGCACACCAACTGTGGGTACAGGAGTTTTAACTTTCCAATAGCTATTCAGTATTGCCAGGAGTAAAAGCAGTGACAGAGTTTACTTTCTTATGATCAAAGATCACTGCAGATGGTGATTGCAGCCATGAAATAAAAAAGCGACTGATTCTTGGGAGGCAAGCAATGAGAAATCTGGGGAGCATAGTGAAAAGTAGAGACATCACCGTGCAAACAAAAATTTTGCAATTGGGACATGAATCAGCAGAAAGCACAGTATATCAATAGCCCACCTAAGATGGGCAAGACTGAGGAGATTTACTGAGGAGAACGGACAAGACTGACAGAGAGGAACTGCTGAGAGAACTGCTGCCGAAAGAAACTGCTGAGAAGGAAAACTGCTAAAGGCAATGGACTACAGGTACTGTTGACCTGCTGAGAAAGCAAGCTGACTAAGCCTTGAGGCACACTGCAGTCAGTGTTTGCTGTAACAGAACTTTGTATATGCTCTGAGGACTTGAGCTACTAACTACCACACCCTCAATCTGCTTTGGGGCTTGAAACCAAACTGGTGCCTGTATATAGTTCTTTACCTTGCAACAGAGACTGTGTGTTATATGAGTTTTCCTAATCTGAAGTAAAAAGCATCTTTGTTTTACTGGACTGTATGTGTGTCTTGAAAGCTAAGTTTCCGCTGCTGCATAGTTAACCACTGTCTGCTACTGGGAAACACACATACGGGTCCCAAATCTTAACAGACATCACCGTGCAAACAAAAATTTGCATAGTCAAAGCAATGGTTTTCCCAGTGGTAATGTATGGTTGTGAGAGGTGGACCATTAGGAAAGCTGAGCGCAGAAGAATAGATGCCTTTGAAATGTGGTGTTGGTGGAGAGTTTTGAGAGTACCCTGGACAGTGAGGAGAACAAATAGGTCAATCCTAAAAGAAATCCACACTGACTGCTCCTTAGAAGGTCAAATAGTAAAGATGAAGCTAAAGTACTTTGGACATCAAATGAGAAGAGAGGATTCACTTGAGAAAGCCTTGATGCTGGGAAAGGTGAAGGGCAAAAGAAGAAGGGGCAGCCAAAAATGAGATAGCTAGCTAGATGGTATTGTAGATGCAATGTGCACAAAGCTGGGCAGGCTGAGAAAGATGGTAGAGGACAGAGGTGCCTGGTGGGCAATGGTCCATAGGGTCGCAAAGGGTCAGAATCGACTGTGTGACGAACAACAACAACAAATTGCCAGGAGGTGTGTGCTCAGTTGGAAGAATGGATCAATGGAGGGGTGGCACTTTGCTTCCTGTGGAAGTAACAGGTGAACTCAGGGCCACCCCATGTTGTCATTGGGTGTTCAGTTTTGATCAGAATTAACTTAAAGTTGATGAATGCAAAAGTAGGTTGAACGTCTGGATGGACAAGTGAAATCTGGCTAACTTATTTTGTTTCATTTGATCTGCATTGTATTGTAATGCATATATTTTAAGAAATAAATACTGTACTATATACTGAATTAAAAGATCTGTAAATTCTGAGTGGAGAGGTATTTATGGTTTAATATTCAATAAACTTACTTTATGGGAGGAAATGATTAAAGATAAACTGTATTATTTCCCAGTTATAATAACAGTTAGTAAACAGAAGAAATATTCAGAAGTTATTAAGCACTATAATTTGTTGATTCAATTTTCTATTTCCCCCTCAGGACTGGCACCCAAGGGAGACATTTTGTCAGTTGTCTTCTATATAATGAGCTATATATTATAATTCCGTTTAAAGTATAGCGTACATATCTATAATGATGCATCTTCATAGTAAAACTTAGCAAGTACTATTTTTAAAAAAGCCCCCCTTTTTAAATGGGTTTTGTCATCCTTTTCAATTTTGTTTCTGCTGTCCTTATTTTGGTGCTATGACAATGGCGACCTCATTTATGTATTGTTCATGTACCTATCTTAATTATTTTTTGATGGACTTGTTGTATAAAATTGTTTTAGCCATATTGAATTAATTTTATCTTTATTGTTCTTAGTATCTGGACTGGGATACACAGAAAGGGCCTCCTCAAAGATTGTGGTATTTTTGAACCACAATGGGGCATACCCTGGAAATGGCAACCTTGTGTTGCCAGCTAATCTTTCTCATACTAGGTCCAGTGAAAGGAACTGAAGAATGAACTCCCCAAAAGGTGACTTCATTTTGGCAGTTTCACATCTGGCCTAGACAAAGAAAAAGAAGAAGTACAGTAATACCTCTGATAACTTTAAGACTTGGTTCCACAAGTCTTATCATTATCCGATTTTTAGCCTTATTCAATGCATGCATCAGATAACATTAAAATCCTATGCAGATGCATCAGATAACGTTAACTCCATAGAGATAAACAACACAGACTTCGAGGGAAAGTCAAGGAAACATGCTGGGAACCTTTGTCTAAAGGGTAAATACATTACAAAAACTTGCCAAACCAGTCTGACTAGTTTAGCAAAGCAAAGCAAAGCTATATGTCCTGACTCCAATTTAAAAACTAAGAGGGATAGAAGCCCCAAATGGATGACAACATTTACCAACATGCAAGGAAGGTAGCCATTTGGAGCCATGTGCACAGGATTCCATTGGTGTCATGGGCCAGATCCGGTCCACAAGCCCTGTTCACAGCAAGGGTGCCCAAACTTTTCAGGCCACGGGCCAGTCACGTGGTTCATGGGTGCCCAAACTACAGCCTGTGTGCCACATCTGGCCCTGACAACAATTCATCTGGCCCATTCCACCGTTGCCACTCCCAGAAGCTGGGTGAGTTTTACTTCTGCTTCTGGTGTCATTGGCTGGATCCGGCTCATAGGCCATAGTTTGAGCACCCCTGGCTAACAGGGATAGAAGCAGGTCCCAAAATGGATGCCAACATTTACCAACATGCAAGGTGGCCATCTGGAGCCATGTGCACAGGAATCCATTGGTGTCATTTTTCATTTCATTTCAAATTTATACTCCGCCTTGCTCAGGTGAACCTGACTCTAGGCAGCTTACAAAGTTTAAAAAAATAACAAAAAATCAAAGAAGTCAACAAAGAAGGGATTCAGTCCCAGTGAGAGCCGACTTGAGCCCTGGAGTTGCTGCTCTCTCAAGGCCAGCCAGCCGAGTTGGGGGGAGTATAGCGAAAGTGGTGGTGACGAGATCTTTTATTGCTGCCCAGGCCCCACAGCTGTTGTTCCCTCGAGGCCAGCAAGCTAATGGCCAGGGAAAAAGTCTAGAGAAAAAGTCCAGCGGTGGCAACAGAGGCATCCAGCATTTTTTTATGCCTGGCCCCAGCCCCACCGCTCAGCTGTTCAAAGTTCCCTCAGGGCCGGGCCGGCCAAGGGAAGCGTCTGGCGAAGGCAAAGGTGGCAAGGGTGTCTGGCATTTTTAGGTGGTCTCAGGGTCCTGACAGCGGCAAAGTTCTTTTAAAGTCAGCTGCCGGACAGCGCAGCTGGTCCTCGTTCTTCTCGCCCGACTGGCCGGGGAGAGCGTCCAGAAGTGGTCTGGGGTGTCAGCAGCAGCGAAGTTCTTTTCAAGTCAGCCACCGGGCAGCACAGCTAGTCCTTGTTCTCCCCGCCTGACTGGCTGGGGAGAGCATCCGGAGGTGGGCCACATCCAGCCCACAAGCCCTGTTAACAACAAGGGTGCCCAAACATTTCAGGCTGCTGGCCAGTCATGTGATTCCTGGGTGCCCCAACTACTCCCTATGAGCCAGATCCGGTCCTGACACCAATTCATCCAGCCCACTCTACCCTCACTTCCGGGAGTGATTAGGGTGGTGTGGGCCAGATGAATTGGTATCATGGGTCAGATCCGGCCCACAAGCCTTGCTAACAGCAGGGATGCCTAAACTTTTCAGACCATGGGCCAGTCACGTGGTTCATGGGTGCCCAAACTACTCCCTGTGGGCCAGAGCTGGCCTCCAATGCCAATTCATCCAGCCCACCCCATGCTTGTCGATCCCAGAAGTGGAAGATGGGTGAGTTTTAATCCCGCTTCTGGGAGCAACTATGGTGGAGTGGGCTGGATGAATTGGTGTCAGGGCCAGATCTGGCGCACAGGCTGTAGTTTGGGCAGTCTTGTCCCTTCCACCCTCATCACTGCCAGAACCTGGGTGAGTTTTACTTCTGCTTTTGGTTTCACTGAGTGGATCCAGCCCATAGGTTCATGGGTGACAAAACTCCACCATAGTCACTCCTGGAAGTGGAAGTCAAGTGAGTTTTACTTCCATTTCTGGGAGTGATGAGGGTGGTGTGGGCCAGATGAATTGGTGTAATGGGCCAGATCTGGCCCACAAGCCTTGCTAACAGCAGGGGTGCCTAAACTTTTCAGACCATGAGCCAGTCAGGTGGTTCATGGGTGACCAAACTACTCCATGTGGGCCAAATCCAACCTTCAATGCCAATTCATCCAGTACACCCCATGCTCGTCAATCCCAGAAGCGGAAGTTGGGTGAGTTTTACTCCTGCTTCTGGGAGCAACGAGATTGGAATGGGCTGGATGAATTGGTGTCAGGGCCAGATCTGGCCCATAGGGAGTAGCTGGGGCACCTATGAACCATGTGACTGGCTTGATTTGGCGACAGTGGAACGGGCCAAATGAATTGTTGTCAGGGCTTCTTTTCAAAAACCTCCACCAGGCCACATGCCATAGTTTGGGCACTCCAGGATCCAAAATGGATGCCAACATTTACCATCATGCAAAGTGCCCATCTGGAGCCATGCGCACAGGAATCCATTTTAAAAGCTTACAGCAGGGATGCCCAAACTTTTAAGGCCATGGGCAAAGCAAAAGCAGACATGGGGGACGACGACTCTTTCAATATGTCCTGACTGCAATTTAGAAACTAAGAGGGATAGATAGAAGCTCCAAATGGATGCCAACATTCACTCTTCCTTCCTCAATGCATGTATTCTAGATTTTCACTGTTTTGAACTTCATATTCTATGGCAACTCTTTGTCTTTCTGCCTCACTCTCAACCCTACTCAGTACAAACTCTGTTTGCTCTGTTTTTTCAAATTCTCTTTCTTTTTCTTGAACTATATGCACTAATTAATACTGCTTTTAATTTGGGAGATAGCTGTCGGGGCATCTACTAATTTATTTATTTATTTATTAGTCATATTTATATGTTGCCCTATTCACGAAGTGACTCAGGGTGGCTAACACAGCAGTAAAAAACAATAATCCCAATAAAATTTGTCAATAAAATCCAGCCCATGCATAACATTTAAAAAATTAAAATTTTAAATATTAAAATATTAAAAGTAATCAAATAAGCCAGCAGGTTGGGGTGCCCGTATGACCAGTACCCCATACCTGCCCCTGTGGCATTCCTTGTTTTTAAATGTAATGTGCCAGTTTTTTCCTTAACCTTTTGAGAGGTGCTTCCCTTCCTTTTGTGCCTCAGAATATCACATTAGGAACTCACTAAAATTAATCACAGGCTTGTCGCTGTTCCAGCACCAAAAGTAATCACAATAGTCCAGTGCCTAGCACCAATGTGGCATTCCCTCACTGAAGATTCAGTGTTATACTCTTAATTGTTATTAGGATCTTTCCCTTTGACTGAACAAATAAAAATAAAAGTTAGTTCTGCTGGATCAAACCTCTCTAGGCAAGATTTACATTAGATACTTCTTTTGCTAAACCCTATCTGGCAGTTAAACTGATAGTACTGTACTAAATATCTTTTTCTCTCGTCTCATAGGCTCTGGCACATGAGTACTGGAGGTACACATGTGTCAATTGGTATTTTAACACATGCACACTCACCAGCAGCCATTTTGGGCTGCAGAGTGGGGCAGCTGGTGAGGTGACCGAACCGGTCGCCTCAAAATAAAGGTAACCACCCCAGGTGGTCTCCTAGGAAGGTTACTACACCCCCAGGAGACCACCCAGGATTGTTACCACCGGCACTACAGAACCAGGGCAAACTGGCCCATGCCCACCACTGGCATTACCACACCAAAGTTTTAGGCAGAATCTTCCTCAGCACAGTTTGCCAAGAGATACTTTTCAACTGAATTGTTCAATGATGAAGCCTAGTATTTCCTGGTCTACATAGAGGCAGTACACAGGGGTTAGAATGGCCAGTTAGGACTGGGGAGACCTAGGTCCAAATCCCCATTCAGTTATGAAGTTTACTGAGTGTCCTAGGTCTGCCCCCATTTCTTACACTAAAGCAGGGGTGCCCAAACTTTTCAGGCCATGGGCTGGTCACGTGGTTCAGGGAATAGTTCACTATGGCCTGGGGGCCAGATGCGTCCCCTGATGCCAATTCCTCCAGCCCTCAAAGCCCTCATTGCTCCTGAAAGCAGAAGTAAAATGTGCCCATATGGGCATGTTTTACTTCTGCTTCCAGTAGCGATGTTGGCTTCATAGGTCAGATGAATTGGCATTGGGGGCCACATCCAGCCCCCAGGCCGTAGTTTGGGCACTCCTGCTCTAAAGCTACCTCACGTGGTTGGTGTGGCAACAGTTGATGTGGGAACAATAATAGTTCACATAATGTAGAGTTCCTTAGAGAAAACAGCATTTAATGGATTTGCCACTCAGCTATAACCCTTCTAGATCTTGCCAGAAGAGCAAATACTCAAATATGGTAAGGTACAAACTTTCTCTTTGAATTTAATTTGGCAGTTTCCCAGCCATAGAAGAAGACAGTCAAGATTTGCTAGAAAGTAGAAGCACTTGAATTGACAGTCCTATGTTGTATATTTTAAAAATAACCACAATATCAATAAATATAGTACACTTTACTTTATGTGTGGCAAATGTACCTGCTTTCTTATTTGTAATTTAGAGATTAAGTGTGGGTTTGTTTGGGTTGTTTTATATCACAGCTACTATAATGGCTTCAATTTTAACAACATATGGAAGATGGAGTGTACAGTAATACCTCAGATATGACTGTATCGTATAACACTAAAATCAGATAGCGATCTGTTAGCGTTATCTGATACAGTCGTTCGTAGCAGCAGGGTAGCTGGAAAGCTTAACGGGGTTCTCTGTTTGGCTTCCCAGCCACCCTACAGCTGTGGAGGCAGGGGCGGGTGGCTAAGGAAGCTGACAGGGAGTCCCTGTTGGCTTCCCCAGTCACCCCACAGCTGTGGGTCGGGTCCCCCAACCCCCACAGCCAGCAAGGGGGGGGGGAAGAGAGCCTGAAATGGGCAGAAAACATCATTTTTTCACCCATTTTGGGCTCTCTGACCCCCCTGCCGGCTCCGGGGAGGTCGAGGGACCCAATTTGCGCTGTTTCTGGAATTTCCCCACCTCCCCGGCCAGTGCAGCAAGCCAAAACGTTGGGATTCAAATCCTGACGTGTTGGCTTGCTGCACTGGCCGGGGAGGTGGGGGAACTCCAGAAACAGCTTGGATTGGGTCCCCCGACCTCCCCAGAGCCAGCAAGAGGGGGGTCAGAGAGCCCAAAATGGATGAAAAACTGATTTTTTTTACCCATTTCAGGCTCTCTGACCCCCCTGCCAGCTCCAGGGAGGTCAGGGGACCCAATCCAAGCTATTTCCAAAGTTCCCCCACCTCCCTGCAGCCTCCAGTGGAACAGGGCTTTTTTTTAACGTTGTGCAATCAATGCATCGCACAATGTTAAAAACCGGATAACTGCGAGACTTGTGGAACCAAGTCTCATCGTTATCTGAGGTACTAGTGTATCTTAGAAAAGGTGTGTAAGCTAAAGTTTAGGTAAGATTTCCCCCCCCCCCAAAAAAAAGAAAGAAACCTAACAAAGACAAAAAACTAATCATTCATCTACCAGATATTATAGGTGTGGGTTCAGTTACTTGTTCTACTTCTTTCATTAGGCTTTATGAAGCATCATATTTAAGCACATAAGTTATAAAAGATGTAGAATGCTGGCAAAACAAAATTCTCACTGTCAGAGTGAGAATGGACAATTTACTAGTCTTGTCATAGTGGCAGAAATTCTGCTCCTTAGCATACTAAGTTGTACTCGAGTAGACTTAGCCATAGACTGATTCAAAGAGGACTCATATGAATCATTAGAAATTAAAGAAGAGTTAATTTACCAAATTTCTACCGATTTAATCGGTCTTCTCTAGTGCTATGTGGGTTTGCAGCCAATGAGTTTCCTACCTTGGAGAGGGGTGAAGGAGTCCCTTGTTCAGGTCTCTGTCCTATACCACACTGGATACAGATAAATTTTGTTGGAAGAGAATCAATCAATTAATATGCTGCCCATCTGAGATGTGTCTCCAGTCTCAGTTGTTTACAATTCCATAATGAATGATAAATAAATTTTAAAATAAGAAAATTTAAATATTACTGTATAATATAATGGACCTCCAACCCTAACAGCACCAGATTTAACTTTTGTTAATAGGTTTTGTCAGTAGATGAGGCCTCAATCTGGTGCTCCAGACTCAGGGTGAAATCTATAATAACTTAAGGCAGATCTGATCTTTCCAAGGCATGACCACCCCTGCCAGTGAGAAGGTGACAAGTCACTCATTTGCACAGATGGTCTTTTCAACAACAGAACCTCCATCTTGTTGGCATTCAGCTTGAGCTTGTTTGCTTTTGTCTGTTCTCTTTTCGAAGCTAGGTAGACCTCAAGACTTCCACTGCAAAAGATGCAAAACAGAGATAGAGTTGTGTGTCTGCACCATTTGATGACAATATACCTCAAATCTCTCCCACCTCCTGGCTTTACATAGATGTTACATATGCTAGTAATCACTTTTGCTTACCTCCAAATAAGAAAAAGATTTAAAATCAAGAATACAAAACATTATAAAAATAAAGATTAACATTCTTCTTCCCCCCTTTCCCAGTGTTTATTAATGTTGTTGTTGTTGTTGTTGTTGTTGTTGTTGTTGTTGTTGTTGTTGTTGTTGTTGTTGTTGTTGTTGTTGTTGTTGTTGTTGTTGTTGTTGTTGTTGTTGTTGTTGTTGTTGTTGTTGTTAACCTCCACTTACTGCTGCTGAAAGTTGACAATGAATATTGTTATGCTTTTAGGATCTTCTGATGCCATCTGGTTCATAGCCTAATTGATTCATTGGAAATTGTAGCTTTTTCTCACTCAGTGGCGTAGCGTGGGGGACGGGGGGGATGCCCTGGGCAGCGGCTTTCAGGGGGCGGCAAAATGTCCCCACCGCTTTGGCCTCCCTCTGCCTGGGCTTAGGAAGCAGGACTTCCCAGGCAGAAGGCAGCCCTTTTGCTGCGCCGGCGGCCAGGCTGCCCCCTCTTTGCCTCCCGCCGGCTGTGCCTGCCCTTGCGCTGCATCCTCCACCACCTACCCCTGACGAGCGCCCCGTGCGTGCGCGCATGCACACGCTGCTCACCTCCGCCCGCCCACCCACCCACCCAGCTAGCCATCAGGGGCTCTCCGCCACCTACCCCTGACAAGCGCCGCACGCGCTGCTCACCTCCGCCCACCCACCCACCCACCCCCCCAGCTAGCTAGCCGTCAGGGGCTCTCCGCCACCTACCCCTGATGAGTGCCCTGCGCGCGCGCTGCTCACCTCCGCCCACCCACCCTCCCACCCTGCTAGCCGTCAGGGGCTCACCCTGCCCTACCCAGGCAATTGGTGGCGGAGGAGGCAGAGCAAGGGCAGCCACGGCCGGCGGGAGGCAAAGAGGGGGCAGCCTGGCCGCCGGCGCAGCAAAAGGGCCGCCTTCTGCCTGGGTCCGGGGGGGGCGCGGCAGCGGCAAGCTGGGGGGGAGCGAGTTTGTTCTTCGCCCAGGTGGCTGAAGTCTGTGCGACGCCACTGTTCTCACTACTTGGATCTATTGTTTTTATTTTCTGGCTGAGCTGAAACTTGTGCCAATTTATCTGAGGGAGCTTTATTTATTTAATTTATTTATTATTCACACTTGTTTATCGCCCTCCTCACCGAAGTGACTCAGGGCGATTCACAACACATCATTAATAACAATTTAAAATTAATTAAAAGATTAAAAATTAAAAGAAGCTTAAAAGATTAAAACTAGGCATTGCGGCTAAGAGGCACTGGGGGTCAAATCATCCAGCCAGCTGGGGATATTGTTCCATCCATCCCCCAGACCTGACCTGACCTGCCAGCCAGGTTTTCACTCCTTTCCTAAAGGACAGCAGCTCCGTCTGCATGCGTAATTCTATTGGAAGGAGGTTCCATAGGGCCGGGGCAGACACAGAGAAGCTTGTCTCCATGTGGTCTCTCGCCTTCTTGCTTCATCACTCAGAGTTCCTCCATGAAGCACAGGGACAGATGAGCTCTACAGCATAATGACCATAATGTCTCCAGACAGAGCTGCTGTCCTTTAGGAAGAGTGTAAAAACTTGGCTGGTGTGGCAGGTATGGGGCACTGGTGGCACAGTGTCCCCAGCCTGCTGGTTAATTTAAGCCCCCTCACTCTTTTAATCTTTTAATTTGGAAACTTTTTAGTTTTAATTTGGTATTAATTTTTTGATCTTTTAAAATATTTTACATTTTTTAACCTGAGTTGTTTTTTATGCGATGTCAAACCACCCTGAGCAACCTCGGCGAGGAGGGCGGTATAGAAATTTGAATAATAAATAAATAATGATCATGTCATTCACCCAGGTAATCTCTATTTCATGAAACTTCCTCTAAAATACAAATCACCCTTCTCCACATTCATTTCCCCCTCTTTTACTGTGCAAAACCTATCTTCACCTTTCTCAATAACCAACAAATCATCCATCTTCATGCTATGATGGGTGACCTCCTTCCTAGTTAGAAGATTTAAAGTCTCCTCCAGTCAAAATAATTGCACAATTGTCAATTGCCATCTTAAAATCTTACAACATCACTGGTACTGTTCTACTCCATCTTCCAATCCCCCTCCATAATCATCACCAGACATTTTAAAGCTCTGGCTCCACTACCCTATGAACTTTCAATCTCCTTTGTCATAACAAGACTCTTCCAACTTCATTCTCCATATTTAACCAACTTCTCCATTTACACCATATCTCTGAAATCACTAAAGCAACTAATCTCCATTCTCTCTTTTGACTCCAAAACCTCAGTCCAATTCTGTCAGGTATCACTAACCCCCTCCATTCTCTCTTTGCTCTCCTTGGCCACTGCAGTCTTGCTCTCAATAAAATAGTGACAGACAGTGATGGGATGTCCCCGGTTCCAGACGGATCTCTGGAACCGGTAAGACTAATCCCGGAGAGTTCTCCGGGAGGGGAGTCCACTTTTGAGGCGTCCGGTTCCGGACGCCTCACCAAAAGAATTTTTTTTTTTAAATCTGAGCTAAAATGGCTCCAATTGACTGCGCATGCGCAGAAACTCAATTTGACGCATTGCGCATGCGTCAAATTGAGTTTCTGGACATGCGCACTAAATTGGAGCCAAATGGCTCCAATTTTAAAAAAAAAAAATCTTCTGAAGCTGGATGGGAGGTTCCCCGTCCATTCATTTATCTCCCCCCTCCCAGCCTCCAGCTCCACCCTAAGAGAAGGGCACCTCCCCTAGCCGGCTACCTGGCTCCCACAGGCACGTTGGTGCCTGGCCGCGCTGTCCGCCCACGCCGCGCCGCGCCGTCCGCCCGCGCCGCGCCGTCCTAGGGTCTTGGGCCCAACAAACCCCCATGCCCTGGGTAAACCCGGCGGGGCTCGCCACCGCCGCATCCTCTTCTGTCGGGCGCCTGGAGCTTCCTCGGGCCGTTGCCTTTTCGGCCCGGCTCTGGCTGCAGCCACGGAAGGTAAGTGAGGCTTTTATATTTTGGGTGGGTGGGTGGGTGATTTAATTGTGTTTTGGGTGGGTGGTTGTACTTTTATTTAATTTTTATTTTATTTATTTCTTTATTTTATTTCTTTAAGTTAATTACGGGTCTGTGTGCCGTGTTTATTATTTTTTTTTATTTTTATTTTTGCCTTGCCCACAACGTCATGATGTCATGACGTTGGCTCCGCCCATGACATCATGACGTCATGACATTGGCCACGCCCATGACGTCCGTGACGTCATGGCGTGGTAGTAGAATTTTTGACATCCCATCACTGGTGACAGAGCTTTTCTGGGTGGACAGTGCACATGGGGAGAAAAGCACAAAGTGATCATGCCTAATCAAAGACACTGCTAGATCAATCACTATTCCCCCCAATAAGGTCAACCACCTTGACTGTTCTTAGTATTAGAGGAGAGGTAAGACAAACATTAATTGAGAAAGAGCTGGGAGCCGTTTCAGAAGAGATATTTTCTAGATATCCTAACCCACATTGAGCAAAAAAAAAAAAAAAGGTAGTAATATCCAATGAAAATCTGGAGTGATATAATCATGTACTCTGTGATGCCATTTTAGCAAAATAAAATAAAGGGAGATCTTAGAATAAGAATAGCTATTAGAAATAGCAATTACACTTATCTACTGCCCCATAGCACTTAGTGCACTCTTTGGGCAGTTCACATGGGAGTTAGAATTTTGCCCCCAACATGCTGGGTACTCATTTGACTGACCTCAGAAGGATGGAATGCTGAGCCAATCTTGATACCCATCAGGATCAAACTCAGAATGTACAGAAGTTTAACCAATGTGCCACCAGGGAATTTCTGCAAATCTGCAGCTGCTGAGTGTTGATTTACATGTACTGTACTGTTAAAACAATGCTGATCACTATGAAAGATCAGCTGGGAGTGGTCTCCACCAATCAGCTGGAGGCCTCCATCATCATGGTTTTTAAAAATATTTATTTGAAGAGTCATAGTGTTAAAAAAAATATTCCTAGCAGCAGTGGACATGGGCTTCAAGCTCATCCAAGCAGAATGCCTCCAGCTGATCTACAGTGCCTCCACTGCCACCATGGATCCTGGTCAGACCTGAGTTGGCCTGGTGGGGTACTGGGACATGTTGCCTCATGTCCCTACTTGCTCCCCTAACTGGGGCCACTTATGCCCAAACAGGTGGACCTGGGGAAGATAGTTATGGATATGAAAACCAAGTCAAATACTACAAAGAACTGCAATCGAGGTTAAAAATCTCTTTCATCATGCTGTTTTGTGGCAGTGTGGACCCACCCTGAGAGGAAAACTTTCTTATTTCAACCATCCAAACATAGCTGCTGCACTTTTCAGTCTTGTCTGTTTGGTTCAGGGTGAGGAAGTGGGTACATTGAGTTCTAATTCCATTCAGAAGTAGGTAGCAGACTTTGACTCATCTGAGATACTGTTCTAAATCTATGATAAAGATGTATGACACTGGTAAAAACAGCTACTAATAATCATCCCACTTCAAAGAAGGGAGACAACACTAGCCTGAAATTAGTGTGACAAATGTGTAGATATGTACCATGTATAGGAACTGTTACATAGAAGTCAATGTTACTGCTATCACCTTGTCAGCTTTGCTTATCTGGCACTATACTTAATTTGGTAGTAGTATACTCTCTTGTCACTTTATTCTACTTCACTTACATGATACAAGGAGGTTTTGTGTAAAAAGTCATGCAGCAATGAATCAGTCTTGAACAATATGTTCCCCCATAGAACCTTCCATTAGGCAGACAAAGTAAAAGCATCCACCTGCTTTCAGACTCATTAGGAGAAACTGATACCTTACAGAAACAAGTGCATCTCTTTATATTCAAAAGATACTGGAAGGTATGCAATAAACCCGTGATTTTCATCACAGCATTAGGCTAATGAAACATTTATGTTAATACTGGTTCTGTTTTAAGAAGATTACAGTCTGGTAATAAGTTGGATACCTGTTTGTATAAGAGATGGTGTAAGAGCTGAAGACAAGCTGGAGATCCAGCTGTTATTAAATTCTTATAATCTACAGTAATAAAAATCTGTGTCTGCTTGACTGTGTTTGCTATAGTCCCAAGTCTGTGAAACTTCAACACCTGAAATGTGGCATGCATTCAAAGAGGGCTCTTGAGGTGTTCATATCAGGATTATTTTGTTTTTTAAATTGCATTAAGTGTCATACATATAGATGTTTAAATGTGTTGTTAGCCTGCCTATAGAATTTGTTGTTGGCAAACAGAAAGGAACTGGGGGGAGGGGCACAAGAAAGAAACCAGAGGTATGGAAAGGGAAGAATTAATGTGACAGAAAGAGAAGTAGGAGAGCAATGGACAGAGAAGTGCTACAGATAGCAAGCTTCTCTTGAATATTTTGTGGCCACAGAAATCCAAAGAAAACCTTTCCCTTGCATTCATTTTTTTTGCCTTATTAGATATTTAGATAGAGCAAAGCAGTGTCTATATACTTTAAAGTGTATTCCTCTCAGTTTGATGGGTCTTATTCCATGTAGCCTGTAATTCTTCATCTATGAAGTCAACAGAGAATGTCTTTGAAGTAAATGAGGCTTGCTTCTGGATGTGAGGATACATTAGGACTGTAGCCTTACCACAATGTCATTGAATTCAGCTGGTCCTTTTTTAAATTTTACTGGGGAAAGGATGTTAAGCTTTACATAGCAAAGTAAAGCCTGACTATTGGCAACACAAATTCCAATACAAGATCCCCTCTTATGCTCACTACCATTCACAAACAGACTAAAGAATGAAAAATCCCAGAACTTGATTCCTTCCTTCGTTAGTTAACCAGAAATCTATTTCCAAGACTGCTCTTGGTCTTGGCCATGTTCTATGGATATTCTTGGTTGGAACACTTGTTACTGGACAAGCAAAGAGTTTTCTGACCTGGGTAAATCTAGGACAGTGGAGATAAGGGAACGTTCACTTGGGGTCTAATGATTTTTTTTAACCTGGGTGAAGTTGGACAAATCTTGTTGAGATAGCAGATTAATACAGCAAATTCTTCATGGTCTCCCTGATTCACACCAATAAAGCTTTCACCTTAGCTGAGCTATATTCTGAACCTTGCAGAGCTGAGCAGTTTAAGCAAGACCTTCATCTCTACCCTCCACTATACAAATCCAATTTTGCCTCAGCTCAAGCCTCTCAGAAAATCAGGAAAAATCTGTATGTTTTGCTCTATTATTCACCAGTAACCCTTAAAGCAGGGATGCCCAAACTATGGCCCATGGGCCAGATCCAGCCCCAGCCCCAACACCAATTCATTCAGTAGGCCATATGGGCATGTTTTACTTCTGCTTCCAGGAGCAACGAGGGTGGTGAGGGTCGGATGAATTGGTATTGGGGGCTGGATCTGGCCCATGGGCCATAGTTTGGGCACCCCTGCTTTAAGCAGAGAAAATGGCAGCTTAAAATCTATCTCATAATGTTGCAAAACATTGCAATGCATGTTTTACTTCTGGTTCCAGTGGGAGGAACCACATGACTGGGTGGAAACAAAACTGCTGAACCATGACCAGCCCGCTGAACCACGTGACCGATCCATGGACTGAAAAAGTTGGGCACCTCTGGCTTAAAGGGATGATCCTAACTTTATGGTCTGAGGCTCACATAGTGGGAGCAACAAATAATCTCTCCCCAACATGTCAATGACTGCACGTCTGAATTCATCTCAGGAAATATTACACATCATAGATGTGTAACACTGTGCTTTGTAGTTATCAGCTGAAGACCTTTCTTTTGATGGGTTGTGCCTTTTCAGCAGAATAAAGCTCTCATATGGTCTTTGGGACCTACACTGGCCACACAAAAGAACTACAATTATGTATAAGCAGCCTATTTTCTTTTCCTTTGCAGTAGGTTCCAAGACAGCACCTGTGGGATGCTTCCTCATATAGTCTCTCCCTTACTTTTGAGAATGGGATAATGTCCCTTACTGCAGAATGATTGTAGTGAATGTAGGCCAAATGCTGAAATATAACATGATTGTGTGTAGCAGCATTGGTTTTCTGCATTTAAAGTTTGCCGTATGTATTTTGAAAGGAAGTTTTTCTTCTTCTTTAACCACTTAGTACTTTGTGACTTCATATAAACTTGAACAGAGAAAATACTAATGCATTGGATGCTCTTTGCCCACAAAGGCTACCTGGGAAGGAAGCATTTGTTTGCAAACAGGGTACATACAAATACAAATCGGAAGGCTGAAGCCATTTGATATTTGGCATGCCAGGGTCCTGCAAAATAAGAGGAATAATTGAGTTTGTTCTGTAAATTCATAGGCAGAAAAGTGGGATATTTTTTTTTTTTGGGGGGGTTGCTATCTACCCCAGATGTGACAGCCCTATAGACAGGCTCTCTAGCTGAGCCAAGGAACTAGACTGTAACAATTTAAACCATTTACCTCTCTCTCTTTTTAACTTTTCCATTTGACCTATCTGCTGGACAAGACACAAGGAAAGTGAAAAAAAGATAAATGGTTTAAATTGTCATGGTCTACCATTGCTCAAGGAGAGTATGTCTGTAGGATTGTCATGTCTGAGACATTTACCAAAGTACCAGGAAATTCCTATGCTTTTTCAGTCACCCAGAGGAGAAATGAAGTCTAAAGAGTGAACAGCACTGAATGGAGGAAATCTTAACTTTTGTCTGTGCTGTGATTTTAGATCCAGGGCCCCCATGTCTACCCATTTCCAAAGGGCATCAAGGCTATCTGACTTAGCACAAATATATATTCTACGTGTGTTGTACTTGTGCAATGCCAGTGCTGCAGAAGAGAGGGAGACAAAGCTGCTAGTTGTGCATATTTGGGTCTGTTGTGCCCTTTGAAGCCAAATTGGAGGTGGAGTACTGTTGGTATAATCTAAAAGTTTCCCTGTTGAATAAGTCTTGATGGTTGAAAGACCTCTGGGCCTGATAATCCCTGTAGCCTGGTGGTGAGCCTCCCACAAAACATAGCAATTTTTATGGCTTAAAAGAACTTCCTAAATTTATTTATTTACATTACTACCTCACCCTTCTGATGCGAGCACCACTCCGGGTGGCTTACAATCTATAAAAAATATACACATCATAATACTGTAGATATATAAAAGATTAGAATAAAATACAGTCAAACCTCACATAAAGAGCACCTCATTTAAAGAGTAACTCGCTTAAAGAGCAGAATTTTCTCTGAATGTTCGCTTTACTTAACAAATAAAACCAACCAAAAACTTGCTTAACAAATAAATTGTGGTTCACAATCCTCCCCACAATTGGTCACTTACAATGGTGTTTCGCTTAAAGAGCAATCCTGTGGAATGCATTATGCTCTTTAAGCGAGGTACAACTGTAATCCAATGATAACCAATAAAGACACAAGAAATAAAAACAGATGACATCAGAAAATCCAATGCTAAATGCTATGTGTTGTAGCTAAAGCTGTAATGGACTATGAACCCTAGCAGCAGCAGCACCAATCGTAGCAAAGACTTGCTCTTATTTTGTTTCCTGTCAGGCCACCTCCAAAACATCTTTCCCTCTAGACTAGTGGTGCCCAAACTAAGGCCCAGGGGCCAGGTGCGGCCCCTGATGGCAATTCATCCGGCCCACAAAGCCCTCGTCACTCCTGGAAGAAGTAGTGAATGTATGGGTGTATGGGTGCATTTTACTTCTGCTTTCAGCAGCAACAAGGGCTTCGCGGTGTCAGGGAAATTTTATTTCTATTTTCCCCAGTTGCTACACACAAAAGGACTCTAGGCACAATATCTTAAAATATTATTAATTAATTTATTGCATACATAAGCCAAATAAAATCAGAACACATTCTATAAAGTACAATACCTTAATAATAATAAAGATGCAAGTAATATTAAGATTGGCCAATAATACAGAAATTTGGAACAAAGCAAAGACAGGTTTCCTTAGGATCCCGTGTTTGCAATGCCCAAGTGCCTGTCTTTCCTTCTCCCTTTTATACCTTCTAAAACTGCATTTTTTCCCTAGTACATTAGGTCATCTCACGTTTTGTGGTTAGCAAGATACACGTGAACACGTGATCAGTATGTGGCATGTGCAACTCTGTCTTAAGCCACCTGCTCTACTCCCCTCCTCCCTTCTCTCAGATCACAGTGACATGATGACTCCCTTTATATCATTTTGATTCTACTTTCAATTAAAATGGCTGCACTTGTTTGTAAATAATATGAATCAAAATTTCTCTCTCACAATCCCCAGTTTTTGTCCTATAGGACAACACTTCAATACACATCTCTTCCAGTGATGGGATGTAACAGGTTCTCACCAGTCCTCCAGAAACGGTAGTAACTTTTCCCAGTGTCCCAGAGAACCAGTAGCAGCTTTTGGGGGGAACCACCTTTGGGGCCTACCTTTTCACTGGTTCCCCCACTGCGCATGTGTGCCAAGCACTTGGTGTGCATACACACCTGCAGTGCTTGGCTCGTATGCATGGCCTACTTGCTGTCCTCCCAAGTGGGGAGGAGGAAGAGAAGCTGCTAGCCTGCTCCCCAGGGTAAGTGACTCACCTTTGGATGTGGTGTGTCTGTGTGTATTTTAATGTGTATTTAATACCTTTACCTATATTGACATACTACCACAGTTCCTAAAAAGGCTTGGTGGCCAGTTTGGGTGGGTGGGTGTATTTTAATGTAATTTTTATTTTATTTTATTTATTTATTTAATTACGGATTTGTGTTGTGTGTGTGTGTGTGGGCTGAGGTGTGTGCGTGTGCTTATTTTTATTTTATTTTATTATTTATTTTTTCTTTGCCCCACCCATGACATCATGACATTAGCTCCACCCACACTGTGATGACATCACGGTGGGGGTAGTAAAACTTTTGACATCCCACCACTGATCTCTTCACATACACATTTCTTCACATACACATTTCTTCACATGCAGTACTTTTATATAAACTCTTACTTAACTGTCCAAAGCATTGGCTCACAATCTAACTTACAAAAATCTATCTATTTGGCCATTGAATACTTTATCATCTCACAATTATCTCAGCATCTCAGCTTCTACTTCAAACTTATGGTTCAAAGTGGCATATTACTTTTCATATATATTTTCATCCTATTCCTTAAGGAAACAGGAGGCACAACTACATCATTTTCATAGCAAAAGAAAGCAGATTACTTATAATGCAGATTACTTATAATGATTCTACTTTCAATTAAAATGGCTGCGCTTGCTTGTAAATAATATGAATCAAAATTTCTCTCTCACAGCGGGCTGGATGAATTGCCGTTGGGGGCTGCACCCGGCCCCCAGGCCTCAGTGACCAGCTCCCTGAACCACATGATCGGCCCACAGCCCAAAAAGTTTGGGCACCCCTACTCTAGACTCTGGGATGCCATATTACCAAGGGAATAGGTTTTATTAGGACCCACTTCCACAGATTCCTCTTGTAATTTATTCCACAAATATTTGTTTTAGCAGTAATTCAATAGCCCTCCCAGCCTTTGACTGCTCCAATGCTGTGATATCACAGGGACTTAATTCTGTGACGTACTTAATTCTATGACACCATGGAAGCCTGATCTATGTTTACACGCTGAAATTCCAAGGTGTGAATTGCTGCTAACCTTGGTAGTCTAGCTAAATTGTAGTCCTGGGTATGGCTTGGGAAGAACCATAGTTAAACCTCTGCTCAGATGCAAAATAAGTTTCTGTCAGCAATAGCATACCTCATGATTTGTTGAAGAAATAAATATCAAGTGTGCAGTTCTAAAAGATGCTGTTGAGCAAGAAGGCAACCTCTGCTTATTAGTCAGTGAGTAATATGAGCTACTCAGTAATATGAGCAGATCAGAGTTCCTTTCTGGAAGTGACATGATCTGAACTGCAAGTCTTATTGCTAATCCCACAAAAAGCTTCCACATCAGGATGCTAATACTAAATATGAGGGAGGAGCACCTCTGCATGAAGAGATGTCTGGGCTCAGTGTTCAAGATCAGAACTGTCTGGGTACATCACAATGGTCGCAATGGTCATGGAATTTGTTTCCATAGCAACCATGCACATAGAACATTTGAATTTACGTTAGCAATATCATGTGCTTCAATTCAAATATTAATACATTCACAACCCGTTCTGGAACATCTCCAGTCTACATGTACTCTGTATGTAATATGCTTCAGTACAAGATGCTAAATGACTCTTTTATATGAAGACATGATGGATGGAACTACATATATGAATTAAAAGTGAGTGTCTATTTTCCTTATCATACTGTGTAAGTAATTTCCAGCTCTGAAATAAAATTATTACATTAGCAATCCCATATGTCTAAAGTCAGATATTGATGGTATTGCTGCTAAAAATAAACTCTGGAAGAAGAAGAAAAGAGAGAGAATTTTTAACATGTTTACCTTTTCAAATGGGAATTCTTCACACAAATAGCTCCAACATGCGTTCTTGAGATGGTAAAGCAACTGTGTGTTTTGCCTTCACAAAAACAAATATGTGACTTATTTTTTGACACAGATGTTTATAGGAGGGAAGGAAGTCAAGTGTGAAATAGAAAACTTGCTTAAACTCAGATAATATATGTATTTCATCCATTTGTTCATGCCAATAACCCTCCAGTCTCGTACATGTGACAGCATTTTCCTTCTGTTTTACCACCCCCTTTCCTCATCCTACAGTGAGAAACATATGTGTTTCAACAAGTCCTTTGGTGATTTAAAAAATAAAGTAGGAGTGTCATTTGGAAAAGCAACTGTACCTCATGATCAGGCCTCCGATGTACCTTTACCAGCTTATAGATTCACCAAATTGAATATCTGTTATAATTTTTGATCCAGACATGAAACTGTCTTTTGGTGAGTTCTTTCCTTTCATCTGACCTAGTGTGAGAAAGATTAGCCAGCAACACAAAGTTGCCATTACCAGGGTATTCCCAATTATGGTTCAAAAATACCATAATCTTCGGGAAGGCTCTTTCTGATCAAGCTTATGCATCATGTATTTGTTGTGGCAAAGGCACAAGTCTTCACTCTTTCTCGATCTGTTTCCATCCAAAATTTGTTGTTTTGCTCTACATTGATAACATTTCACTAGTTGTAAAATATGAAGGTAAAGAAAAATAATTACTAGACATTTAGAGCTTTCTCCTTTATTTTATTGGTTTGCAGTTAAATGACAGTATATTCCTATTAAAATAGTAGTTAATCCTTTTACCTTGGGAATGAGACGCAGTATTAAAAACAAGTTAAAGCTACCCTCTTATATATAATCACTATGGTACTAAGCCCCCTTGAATTAGGCATGGTTTATTTCATTTTATACATACACAGAATAACAGTGTGCAAGGCTATTCAATAAATAATTAGGGAGCAAATTGGCACCTATCTCTCAGTTGCCGTCAAGAAAATAATAAGATGAGCAAGACCTGAATTTTTTAAAAAAATGCTTAGTATGTTGGGAAAACATGGCTAAAATTGACTTTCCTCTCAGCACATGTTATGTGCTGTATGAAGAGTGTCTTAACCATATTTAAATCCCATTAAATGCAATATGAAAAGACTGCTACAAATCTCATTTATAGAATGACACTTACATGCACTTAAGGTAGTTTGATCAGGATCCAGCTATTTGTGATGAGGAAAGCCTCACTGAATAATGAAGGCGGTTATCAAGTACTGTACTATATAGAATGTTTTCTAATTCTTTTGTCAGCTAATTCTAGAAAAACAATAGCCTAAAGCTGCAAAAGAATTACAGTCAAACCTCGCATAAAGAGTGTTTCGCTTAAAGAGTAACTCGCTTAAAGAGCAGAATTTTCTCTGAATGGTCGCTTCGCTTGACAAATAAAACCAATCAAAAACTCACTTAACAAATAAATCAGGGTTCGCAATCCCCTCCACAATCGGCACTTACAATGGTGTTTCGCTTAAAGAGCAAACTCGCTAAAGAGCAATCCTGTGGAACGCATTATGCTCTTTAAGCGAGGTACAACTGTATTCTCAAATAAATATCTGTAAGCATTAACATATTCCAGCCTATTCTGTAATGTCTTCAGACTATATGTACTCTTCATGCAGTGTGCATAAGAATTAGGTGCTAAATGACCATTGTATATGAATGCATGACTGATGAAACTACATATGTTAATTTTGTTAATGCTTGGGACCCGTATGTGTGTTTCCTGATAGCAGACAGTGGTTAGCTATGCAGCAGCGGAAGCTTAGCTTTCAATACACACATACAGTCCAGTAAAACAAAGATGCCTTTTACTTTGGGTAAGGAAAACTCAAATAACAGATACAGTCTCTGTGGCAATGACTAGAACTATATACAGGTAGCAGTCTGGCTTCAAGCCCCAAAGCAGATTGAGGGCTTGGTATCTTGTAGCTGAATCCTCAGAGCATACACAAAGTTCTGTCACAGCAAACACTGACTGCAGTGTGCCTCAAGGCTTAGTCAGCTTGCTTTCTCTCAGCAGGTCAACAATACCTGTAGTCCATTGCCTTTAGCGGTTTTTCTTCTCAGCAGTTCTTTCAGAAGCAGTTTTCTCAGCAGTTCCTCTCTGTCAGTCTCATCTGTTCTCCTCAGAAAATCTCCTCTCTCAATTCTCCTCAGTTTTGACCATCCTAGGTGGGATACTGATATACAGTAAAACCTCAGATAACACTAAAACCTGGTTCCACAAGTCTTGATGTTATACGATTTTTAGTGTTATCCGATGCATGTTAAAATCCTATGGGATCCATAGAGATACATTGTAACCACACAGGCTTTAGCGGTTGTTATCTGATGCATCCCATAGGATCTTAATGTTATCCGATGCAATTCTTTCCCCCAGATTGCTTAATGTTATGCGATTTTAGTGTTATTCGATACTAATGTTATCTGAGGTATTACTGTACTGTGCTTTCTGCTGATTCATGTCCCAATTGCAAACAGCTGTGCACAGTCCCTTAAAGATACAGTGGCAGTGAACATGCATCCTGATACAATACTTACATATGCCCTAAATGTATATGCATTTTCTATATAATGTGGTGTAACTATTCCCAGCTCTGAAAGAACAATGATCAGGATTTCAAGGACACTCAGAAAAATAATGTCACTGTGGTGTTTATTGTATACAACAGTACTGAGGAATGAATGACAAAGGTGATACAAACAGGAGCATGATGGAACAGACATGTCAGTCATGTAAAATGAGACTGTTTTCTACTCCAGCTAAAACAGAATAAGAAGGAGTGGTTACTAGCCACGTAGTGAAGGCAAATTATTTGGGATATAAATCTGCAGCTTTAATGAAAGTGTGACCTTGGAAGTTCTAATCACAAGTGAGAAGGTACCATTGCTAAGCACTTCAAACAATCCACACTGTACAAAAATACTAAATAGCAAATCCCAATTTAGAGTGTCAGTTCCTAAGAGGGAAGACAAAGGGGAGGGAAGTATGATTTGAGATCAGGAAAGAGAAACGTTTATAAGAATGAGCAAACTGCACTTATCTGAGCCAGTAGCCCTGTGGTTATGCAGATATTTCTTGGTCCATTTCCCTAGCAGTTGTCCTGCAGTTTCAGGATTGAGGCTTCAGATGGATTAAAGGACTACCTGACAGCTGTGATACTAGTTGGCATACACAGGCCTTGTGTTGATCAGTATGCTGATCTGTATTTCTGCTTTTCGCTCCTTCTCTCATCTAACTAATGAAAGCCTCAGTCATCAAGGAAAGGAAGTAAATAAATGAAGGTGTATTCTCATCCATTCCCTTCCTGCCTCCCAGGTGGCAGGCTGCATCACTTCCACTCTTAAAGCAGTAAACAAAGCAGCCTCCTTAGGTTGTGGGGTGGTAGTGTTAGATAGTGTGCTGCCTATCTCCACAAGCATACCCCAGAAACCAAGCATTGGACCAGTAGGTTATTGCATATCCCAGAGCTAACATATCCTTCTCCTGTATATGGTCATTGGTTGAAATTCTGTTGTATAGCTATGCAAAATGCATAACTTTTAGATTTGAAATGCCTCATGTTAAGAAATCCCTGTAGACATCTGTTGTATGCTGAGTTGTGTGACTTGGCATGCAGTGGTGGGCTCAAAAAAATTTTTACTACCACACTGAGGGTGTGGTATGGTGGGCATGGCCAGGGGAAAAACCCTGTGTTGCACCTGAATTAGGACTACAGTAATACCTCAGATAACGTTTACCTTGGATAACGCTAAAATCGCATAACGTTAAGTAATCTGGGGAGGAGAATTGGATCGAATAACGTTAAGGTCCAAGGGATGGATCGGATAACAACCGCTATAGCCTGTGCGGTTACAATGTATCTCTATGGAGCTTTAACGTTATCTGATCAATTCCATAGGATTTTAACATGGATTGGATAACACTAAAAATCGGATAACACCAAGACTTGTGGAACCAAGTCTTAGCATTATCCGAGGTATTACTGTACCTTCTTTCAAAACTTGGGTGGACGGGGCCAGCCAGAATGTCTGCTACCGGTTTTGGCGAACTGGTGCAAACCTGCTGATGCCCACCAGATAATATCTACAGAGAATTTTTAATTTGAGGCAATTTGCCTCTAATTGTTGTGCTTTTGTATGATTGTACAGCAGGATTTTGACAACTGCATCATTAGACCACTTGAGTGTCATGGTGGCTTAACATAACCCAGTCATCAGTCCAGGCTACAGTCTTCATCTCTCACATCCTGTGGATTAATGTCTCTCCTGATTTTATATGCCAGCAACAGTTTCCAGTCAAGGTTTAATAGAATCTCACTCATGACTTCTCTTTCCTGCTATAATGCATATTAGCATATACTGAATAGTCATAAAGTTATTCAAATTTATTTCCATCACAACAGTCTCAACTAGGCACAGAGCAGGAATGGAAACTGTAGTCCTCCAAATGTTCTGCTGAATCTCTTAGCAAGCCAATATAGTCAATGACATTGACTACAGGAATTATATTGAAAGTAATCTGGTGGATTACAGTTAGCCTCCTTCCCATACAGACAATATGTATTGGGGACCCTAGCAATGCAGTGGAAGTTCTTTCCAGGTTCCTGGAGGCTGTTAGGGTCTGGTTGGGGGACAATGGGCTACAACAGAATCCTGGCAAGACTGAGTGGCTGTGGGTCAGGGGTCCTGCACAATCCTGTGAGCTACCATCTTTGGTTCTGGATGCATAACCTGGACTCATGCCTCCTGCTCAAAGAGCAGGTAGCAGTCGTGGCTAGGAGGGCTTTTGCACAACTCCATGTTGTGTGCCAGTTACACCCGCTCCTGGACCGGGACTCCTTGCTCATGATCACACACAAGGATTTTTGGCCATATGTGTGTTAACGTAGCAGACTAGCGGTTAGCTATTGCGACAGTGGAAGGTTTGTGTGCAAAGACACACATACAGTCTCAGTGAATAGTGCAGTTTACTTCTAGGTGAGAAAAACACTCAAACAATAGACACAGAACTAAATTCACAGGTACCAGTCTGTCTTCAAGCCCCACAGTTGAGTCAGGGCTTGGAATCCTGAAGACTCAAGTCCACTGAGCATTCAGAGTCCTGCCAGCAAACACTGACTGCAGTTTGCTCAAGGCCTTAGTCAGTGTACTCTCCTCAGCAGTGTAGAGTACCTGATAGTTCTTAGTAGTAGCAGAGCTTCCTGCAGCACTTCTTCATCCCTCGTATGTCACATGTCTTCTCAGTCAGAATCTCCTTCTTCATAGTTCCTCCTCTGAATATCCTCCTCAGAGTAGCCCATCTCAGGTGGGCTATAGTTATACTGTAATTCTGCTGACTCACCCTTAAAGTGGCCACAGCTGTGCTCAGAACTGAATCACATCCTCAAGTGGGTACAGCTGTGTAATTAGTCTATGCATCAACAGCTAACAGCTGTGTCTAGACCCCTAAATGTGTCTTAAAGGTACATTTAATGTAGTGGGCAGGAATCTTACTACAATACTCATAAAAATGCCCTAACAGGTCACCTCCAGACTTGATTACTGTAATGCACTCTACATGGGGCTGCCCTTAGCGACCATTTGGAGGCTGCAGCTGGTCCAGAATGTGGCTGCTCGGGTTGTGATGGGGTGCGGGCATTATGCTCATGCCTCACCACTTCTTCGACAGCTGCACTGGCTCCTAGTTGACCTAGTATGCCCCCTGAGTGCAATTCAATGTGCTGGTTATCTCCTTTAAAGCCCTACATGGTAGTGGGCAGTGATACTTAAGAGACAGCATCACCCGAAGAATATCTGTCCTTCCCACCAGAGCGGATCTCTGGTTGTAGCTAGAGAGGCTAATCTCTCTAGCACTAGAAGGAGAGCCTTTTCTGTGTCTGCTCCAACCCTATAGAACCTCCTGCCAAGTGAGTTGCATCTCCAGACAAGAGCTGCTGCCCTTCAGGAAGGGAGTAAAGACCTGGCTGGTGGGGCATATGTGGGGTGCGGGCCAGACGGTCGGTTCAGCTGGTTGGCTCCTTTGAATAACCCCACCTCTCTCCCTGTTGTTGTTGGTTTTTTAAAAACTTTTTAATCCTTTTAACTTTTTGAATTTTTTAAATCTTCAATGTAAGTAATGTGTTTTTAACTGTGTTTTAATTTTGTAAGCCGTCCTGAGTCCTTGGATGAGGGTGGGATATAAATAATAATAATAATAATAATAATAATAATAATAATAATAATAATAATAATAATAATAATAATAATAATAATAATAATAATAATAATGACTTTCAGACTAGTAAGTAAGTTCACAGCCCTATACAAACTCAATGAAAGACATTTTAAAGTGATAGGCATGTTAGTCTGTGCAGGCATATTAAATAGTAGATAAAACAGAAAAAGACAAAATGTTGTGGCACCTTGAAAACTACTGTATTTTAATGTTAGATTTTGTGGAGTAAATAAAACAAGACAAAAAGGACAAAATGTTGTGGCACCTTAAAAACTAACTACTGTATTTTAATGTTAGTTTTCGTGGAGTAAATAAAACAAGACAAAAAGGAGAAAATGTTTTGGCACCTTAAAAATTAACTACTGTATTTTAATGTTAGCGTTCACAGATCAAGTCCACTTAGTCAGCTGTAAGAGTGTGACTTTATGGCATTAATTTATACAACCAGGTGCAGTACAGAGGTGCACAGTAGTTGGTTAGTATAACAGATGAAGTTGCAAATCAGTGTGGCTTTTTACACCTGGTAATGACTGAAGATCAATGATTGATATTCAGATTTATTTCTGTGAAGTTGTAGATGGATCCAAAATAAATGTGGCATTACACATTTGCTAACGAGTTTACCTTTCAGACCTAGCATCTATTGATGATGCTTTGTGAAAATTGACAATGGTGTGAGTGACCTAGACAGTAAGTATTTTCTTTGTTATTTGAGGTGGTCTGAGGCTATCACATCCATTCTGAAGTGTGTTCTGCAAATGTGGTATGGGAAATTACAGCGTATAACAACCAGCTAGTTGTGGCATTTCATTTCTGATAATGTCCCAGAAATGGTTGACTAATATTCAAGCCTTTGAAATGAGTATCCAGCATGTGTATATATTTTATCTCTGCTGTCTCTCTAGATCCTTGTCTTGTAATTTTTCTGCTCCAGACTAGCAACTTTCAAGTCTTGTGCAGAGTGGCCAGATAGGTTGAAATGATTTGAAACACAGAAGAAAGCTCTATGAACTTTACTTCTAAGAAGAGGCATATAAGATAGCACTATAATACAGAAATGAATGTACAATCTTCCAGTTGCTAGTGTCCTGAGACCAGTGGTGGGCATAAGCAGCCTCGCACCAGTTCACCAGAACTGGTAGCAGAAATTCTGGCTAGTCCCACTCATCCATGTTTTGAAATAAAGTAGTCCTAATTCGGGTGCAATGCAGGGCTTTCCCCCTGGCCGCGCACACCATACCACAACCAGAGTGTGGTAGTAAATATTTCTGGAGCACACCACTGCCTGAGACTTCTATAATCCCTTCTTTTTCAGATGCCGTAGCCATTCTGGAAATTGGCTATCATCATGAGGATAGTCTTCCTGTTCTTAACTCCTTGGAACAGTTTTTCCAAGGACATGCCGCACCAGTCTCTCAGGTTCTTCAGCCATGAAGTCTGTCTATGTCCAGGGCCTCTCTTTCCAGGGATTCCTTGCAGAGCGAGTTGGAGTATTCTGTACTTTATGTTGTTCCTCATGATGTGGCCATGGTATTGAAGCTTTCTTTGCTTGATGGTCTTAATGTTCTATAATCCCTAACCAGCATAAAACATTGTGAATGATAAAGACAGCTGTAGTCCCATCACTTCTGGAGGGCCAACCATTTCCTGCTAAAAGAACTACATGTCAGCTCAGATACTGCAGAAAGTAAGGAGGTGCCTGATGTTGGAGAAATGTATTTTTTAAAACTCAGACCATTATTTCATTTTTTAGATCCTTTGAAGTGTTAGGTGAGTCTAGGAACATACAACACCTTTCAAAAAGCATTTCTTCAAGTGAAGCAAAATATATGAAGAGAGGCAGTGTATGTAAAGATATGCTGTACTTGGTTGGAAGAGAAGCACATTTACTTATACACCATACACAGATAAATGGTCAGATACCATATAAGCAGGGTGTGTTGTTGCCGGCTCGCACTAGTTCACCCAAACTGGTAGCAACAATCCTGGGTGCTTCTCCGAGAGGGTAGTAACCACCCAGGATGTTTTTTTTAAAGGCATCTGGTTCAGATGCCTCACTGACAGAAAAAAAAAATCAGAATTTGAGCCAAAATGGCTCCTGGGAACTGCACATGTGTTAAACATCCATTTGACACATGCACACTTCTATTCTTTAGTGTGCATGCGTCAAATGGAGGTTTGATGCATGCACAGTTCCCGGTAGCCATTTTGGCTGCCGGGAAAGGAAGGGTGCAGGCAGCACCTGAAGAAGTGGTGGCGGCAGCCTTTCCAGGCCGGGCCTCCAGGTTGCAGCAGTACTTTGCCGCAGCGGCAGTTTGCCACCGCACCACCTCCTCTGCTGCTCCACAACAAGTCGACCCAGGTTAAGAGACGGGTTTGTGTTTGGGGGTGGGTTGTATTTTTGTGTAATTTTTATATATATATATAATTAATTAATTAATTAATGGGTTTGTGTTGTGGGTGGGTGGGCTGAGGGGTGTGTGTGTTTATTTTTATTTTATTTATTTTACTTTATTTTTATTATTTTTTATTTGGCTCTACCCACGATGTCATGATGTCATAATGTTGGCTCCGCCCATGATGTCATAACATTATGACATTGGCCCCACCCACGACATCCATGACATCACGGTAGGGTAGTAAAAAATTTGACAACCCACCACTGCATATGTTATGTTGTCAGACAGTGGGCTTGGATTTCTGCAACCATTTTGACAGCTATTGGTACATCTTTTGATATTTTACTGAATTTTACAGTTACAGTTTTCATATCTTAAACTGCTTTCCTTAGTTATCCCATTTAGATCTTCAGCCATCATAGAAAAGAAATCCTATAGATATTTCTTATCAAATTATGTATTAATTCATTTACACTATCTTTTTTTATAGATAGTAGCAAGTATATTGTTGCACAATAAACTTAAAGTTTGTGTTTGAGTTTCTATCCTTTAACATAGGTTGGGGTCGAGAAATATATTAGGATGGTGGAATTTATTCCTCCTCTTCTCCTTCCCATTTCATTGTAGTCAGAATGAGGAGGGGATGTGTTCTGCTGCATTGGGATTAATTTGCTTTCAACACCTGTTGCTTTTTAATCATAACAGATGCAGCTAAGCAAATCATCACCAAGGTCAACCTCCCTGGACCTCTAATCTTCTGTAACTTGTAATATGGGCTTGAGTGAATAATGAATGTTACCATGCCAAAATGTTACTTCTGTACATATTAAGTGGAAATATACAGCCTGACTATACACTGGAAGATTCTTTGGCTAGCATGAGTCATGACTATCATCACTCCAAGACTTATATTATACTCTCTGTAGAGTTGTACTAAGGTAGCTTTTTTGTTATGACTTGATTAAATTCTGAAACTAGGTACTTGTTTGCTCTTACAGACTGTGTTGCCATGCAGATCCAAGATTGTATGAGCTCTTGGGTTTGCTGATACACAATCTGGAGGTCGCGCTGTTGCTGATAATAGGTATTATGGATGAACAAGCTCAGAAAAACACCTATGTCTCACGCAGTTGACAGTCATGCATATGGAGTGTGGGCTAATGAGTATGCTCAGCATAGATCAACCTGTGTGGGTGATGATGGAATCATGATAAACTTTGTCAGATTTAGAACAAAGTTTGAAACCGAGGGGGGCAGTTACTCATGCCTACCTTAAATTCTTTTGGGTTTAGTATGTTTACTTTAGTGATAACATAAATTCTGATCAAATCTGCTCACAAGAGTATTCATTTTAACTTGATAAAATATGGTGTTACTGGACCTGGGTTGCTTCAGGGAAGGTAGGAATTTTCTTCTTTTTAAAATACAATCTCTTGAAGGCTATTCCCTTGGCTAATATTTTATGCCCTCCTACATTTCACAGGATAAAAGTTGGGTACTAAAGATTTTTACTTTTGTTACATTCATATTCTCATAAGGAAGATTTTCTAGGCATTCTTCCCCAGTCCCCCATAATACACTGCACAACATTCTTCTTGGCTTTCACTGTTGCAGTTGTGTGCAGAGATCAACATTAGAAATAACCTCTTCACACTTAACACAGACCTGTGAAGAAGCATTCATGGCTACAAAGTTCCTTCTGTTCCAATCTTCACGAGCTTTCCATCTCATTCCTCTCCTCAAAGTAGCACACTGTGAAGACTAAACACCATCGAATCACAACTCCCAAAGGTATTTACTCCCCATTATGTGAGTGTAGGATTTCATTTTACATGTCTTCTAATCACAGGGTCCTCTTCCACTGAAAATATGTCCAGATTTGCATAAACATATAATTCAGTAAAACAAATAAGATTTGAAGAAAGCGATTCTGCATATCTAACTAATGCATAAATAAGGAGTAAATTGACATTGTTTTTTACTTTTAGGCAGTTATAGTCCTATAAGCATTTTATTTGCATATAAGCATAATTGAACATTAACACTAGTGCCTTTGTAAATGTGCAAAGTGTCAAAATTAAAAGGAATAAGATCAAACTTCCTAGTGTCCATCATTTAATTAGCCTTACAATACGAAATTAAAAGACTTTAAACCAACAGATAGCAACCATGACTTGGAATGGGGAGGATGTCTTATTCATATCAGTGTGATGGTCTTCCTGTGTTCTGCATTATACGACCCACAGAAGCTTGTCATCTGTTTCTGGAACTGAATGTTGACATCTTGAGATTATTGCTGGGACCCCCTTTTGAATCAGCAAGATAAAAGAGAGAAGGATAAAGAGATACAGTAATTAGGGAGTCAGAGAGAGGAAGCAAGATAATGATTTTGGTGGAGTGATTGAGAATTTCTGCCCATAAAATTTGTTAGATATTTAAATGTCCTAGCGGTGGGAAAATCGCCGCTACCCATTGGTCAGTGGGCTGGGTCAAGCAGGGTATTTAATCCCCTGCTGACCCAGCCGTTGTTGTTGTTGTCTGTGCTAACCACAATAAACAGACGTGTTGTTTGGTTCACCCTTAATGGCTTCCGTGTCCTCACTCCCGCGCCCTGATCTCCGGATCTAACACTGGCGACGAAGGTGGGATTTTGAGGAACGGACCAGAACCATCACACACACCAGAGCCACCTCTCATGAAGGCACCTCGCCATGGCTGCTTACGTTCCACCGGCTCCCTTCCAACCGAAGGACGAGAGATGGAAGAGCTATATGGACCGTTTTGAGTTCTCCCAGCTAGCTGCGGAACTGGGAGAGATAGCACTGGAGCGGAAGAAGGTGTTCTTCCTCACCCACTGCGGAGCCAAGGTCTACGAAGTGGCCCAGTCCCTGGTGGATCCAACACCAATCCTGGACGTCTCATGGGAAGCACTACAGTTGGCCCTCAAGAACCACTATGCACCGGAGCCATCGAAGTTCGTGTTCCGGATCCAGTTCCGGGACCGATACCAGATGCCAGGGGAAACCATCGGCGAGTACGTGGCCGCCCTAAGGGCAGCAGCCGTCCCGGCGATATTCGGGCCATTCCTTGAGGACTCCCTGACCGAGCAGCTTATCAGAGGAGTCCGCGACAACAAGCTCCGGAAGAGGCTATTGGCCCGGAGAGACCTGACCCTGGCCGGGGCCATCGGGGAGGCCAGAGCTTTCGAGCTCTCGATGTCGACCGCATCCTCCCTCAACCGGTCCCCGTCGGCGCCCTGCCAAGCCTCCGCTCACAATCAAGACGTCGTTTCTGACGAGGACGAAGAGGAAGAAGCAGAGGTGTGCGCGACCGACGGGGGAAACTCGGGCAGGAGCGGCCAGCGCTGCGCAAGCTGCGGAGGGCCACACCAGCGGGCACATTGCCGCTTCAGGGAGGCCATCTGCCGCTATTGCGACAAGCGGGGACACATTGGGAGGGTCTGCCGGGCAAGGCAAGCGGAGAACCAAGCTGACCAGCAGATTCAAAAGTTCCCGCCGGGCAAGATGGCCGCCAAACAGAGGACAAATCAGAGGCGCCAGGGACGCAACAGCGGCAAATTCGAAGATGCAGAGACACACACGCTCACGATAAGCCACACCGCCACACAGAAGGGAGAGAAGTACCACGCCACAGTCACGATCGACGGGGCAGAGTGTCCGATGGAGGTCGACTCTGGGGCCGCCATATCCATCATTCCGTGGAGGTGGATGAAGAAGACATTCCCGGCCCTAAAAGAATCAGACCTCCAGACCCAGAGGATCCGAATCAAGGACTGCCAAGGCAAGTTCCTCCCCGTCGCAGGACAGAAGTGGGTCCGTGTCAAGTACGGACCGAAGGAAGAAAGCCTACCGCTGACCGTAGTCCACGGTAACATCCCGACGCTACTGGGCACAAACTGGTTCCCCGCCCTGAGACTGTCCATCGCTGGCATCCACAACACTGCGACTGACCAGCCCGGGGACGCCTCGCTGAGGGACGACCTGATGGCCGAATTCCAGGATGTTTTCGGGGAAGGATTGGGCAGGTATGTGGGGTCCCCTATTTCATTTGCACTCAACCCGAGCGTTGCCCCCATCCGACTTAAGGCCCGGAGAGTCCCACTGGCACTCAAGCCCAGGGTCGAGAAGGAGCTCGACAAGCTGGTCGCCCAGGGAATCCTCGTTCCCGTAGACCACGCTCGGTGGGAGACCCCCATAGTGACCCCTATCAAACCGGACGGGTCAGTGCGCATCTGTGCGGACTACAAATGCACGATCAACAAGGCATTAGAGCCGAGCGCGTACCCGGTTCCCGTCATAGACCACTTACTCCATTCACTGGGCCCTGGCAAGATTTTTGCCAAGCTGGACCTGGCCCAAGCGTACCAACAGCTTCCGGTGGATGACACTACGGCCGAAGCCCAGACCATTGTCACACACCGGGGGGCATTCAAGTGCACGAGGCTGCAGTTCGGGGTCAGCATAGCTCCGGGACTGTTTCAGAGCACGATGGAAAGGCTCCTCCAAGGACTCCCGGGGGTGGTACCCTATTTTGATGATGTCCTGATAATTGCGGGGGATCCCGGGCAGCTCAAGGACAGGGTTGCCGCTGTCCTGGCTAAATTCAGGGCCGCTGGGCTCAGGGTGAAACGGGATAAGTGCCTGTTGGGGGTCCCCTCCGTGGACTTCTTAGGGTTCCACATCGACGCCAAGGGCATCCACCCAACGAAGGGAAAAGTGGAAGCGATTCGGAACGCCCCGGCCCCAAAAAACAAGCAGGAGCTGCAGGCGTTCCTGGGACTCCTGAATTTCTACGCGACCTTCCTGAAAGGAAAGGCCACCACGGCTGAGCCCCTACACAGACTGTTGGCCGCGAAGGCAGAGTGGGTGTGGGGACCCGAGCAAAAGTCAGCTTTCGCTGCGGTTAAAAATCTTCTCTCCCAGGACAGTTTCCTGATCCAATACAACGCGACCCTGCCACTGGTCCTCGCCTGCGACGCGTCTCCCTACGGTGTCGGCGCAGTCCTGGCCCACCGACTGCCCAACGGCCTCGAGGCGCCCATCGCCTATTACTCCAGGACCATGTCGCCGACGGAGAGGAACTATGGCCAGATCGACAAGGAGGCGCTGGCGGCAGTGGCAGGGGTAAGAAAGTTCCATGACTACTTGTACGGCCGGGACTTCGAACTTGTGACTGATCATAAGCCCCTATTGGGACTCCTGGCTGGCGACCGGCCTACACCCTCTGCCTTGTCCCCCCGGATGCAAAGGTGGGCCATTTTCCTGTCGGGGTACTCATACACCTTAGTCTACCGGCCCGGGAAACACATGGGAAATGCTGACGCCTTGAGCAGATGCCCCCTCCCGACCCAGGAAGGCGCGGAACAGGGGGAAGCATCGGTTCTTGCCCTGGACATCCTGGACTCTGCCCCCACTACGTCGGCCGAGGTTGCCAGGGCGATGGCGCGGGACGCCGAACTTCGGGCCGTTTCCAGCTGGGTTCAGCGGGGGTGGCCGGACAAGGGGGAAGGGGAGTTCAAGGTATATTTCGACAAGAAAGACGAACTGTGCTGTGTGGGGGGTTGCTTGCTGTGGGGGGACTGGGTAGTGGTGCCCAGGAAAATCCGCCCCAAGGTCCTAGAAACACTGCATGCCAGCCACCCGGGAATAGTAAAGATGAAGGGGTTAGCCCGAAGTTACGTGTGGTGGCCTGGTATTGACAAGGACATAGAGTCGTGGGTGGCCAAATGTACACCTTGCCAATCATCACGACCCAATCCACCAGCAGCCCCGGTCAGAGAATGGGAACAGCCCTCGGGCCCATGGCAGAGGATTCACATCGACCTCGCCGGCCCATTCCACGGCCAAACATTCCTGATTGTAGTGGATGCCTACTCGAAATGGTTGGAGATCCGACTCCTGAGTAGCACCACAGCCAGAGCAATGATCCGGGAACTCAGACAACTCTTTTCCACACACGGCATTCCCGACACCCTAGTCTCTGACAACGGGCCTCAGTTCACGGCCACTGAGTTTGAACAGTACCTGGCATCCCTAGGAACCAGGCACGCTCTCACATCCCCGTTCAGGGCGCAAGGGAATGGGCAGGCCGAGAGATTCGTGCGCAGCGCAAAGGAGGCCCTGGAAAGGCTAGGACCCGGGGACTGGCAGGAACGCGTAGACACGTTCTTGTTGGCCCAACACAACCTTCCCTGCGCTGCCACGGGAAGGGCCCCCGCAGAGTTACTCATGGGTAGGAGACTCCGTTGTCAGCTTGACCGGTTACACCCTAGGTATTCTCCAGACAAGTTCAGGGGGGACCAACCACAGGGCCGGACACTGGCCATTGACTCACCAATCTTCGCTAGGAACTACGTGTCGGGCCACCCGTGGGAAGAAGGAACCGTCAGCGAAATGCTGGGCCCCTACACCTACAAGGTTCGCCTCGCGGATGGTCGGACATGGAAACGCCATGTCGACCAGCTCAGGAGGCGAACGAGTCCCGACACGGATAGCAACCTCCCCTGGGGAGTGCAGACCGGCGCTGAGCCAGACATGCACCCGATGGATGAACCGGTCACCGACCCGGTTCGGCCAGAAAACAGCCCCATTCACGCAGCACCATCACCGGCCAGCTTATCGTGTGGAACAGGCTCACCCCCGGTCACCGCGGAGCCCGACGCTCGTATTCCGGATCCGCTCCCGGCCCAGCCAGGGCAGAGCGAGAGCGACAGGTCCGCTCTGCCCGATGCCCCAGCGCCGACTGAACTGCGCAGGTCCGATCGAGTAAGAACACGCCCCCGTCACCTGGAGGATTTTGTATGCAAATAGCAGACTGGGGCATTCTGGGGGGAAGGGGTGTTAGATATTTAAATGTCCTAGCGGCGGGAAAATCGCCGCTACCCATTGGTCAGTGGGCTGGGTCAAGCAGGGTATTTAATCCCCTGCTGACCCAGCCGTTGTTGTTGTTGTCTGTGCTAACCACAATAAACAGACGTGTTGTTTGGTTCACCCTTAATGGCTTCCGTGTCCTCACTCCCGCGCCCTGATCTCCGGATCTAACAAAATTCATATAGATTTTCCCATCTCTCCAAAGTTCAAAACAGAGATGGGAAAGAGTATTTTTTTAATAGTAGCCATGTTAGTCTGTGTTTCAGGCATATCAGAATAAAACAAAAGTTGTAGCACTTTAAAGACTAACAGTTATATTTCAATGTAAACATTTGTCTGATGAAGTGGATTTGACCCACAAAAGCTCACATTTAAATATAACAGTCTTTAAAGTGCTACAGCATATATTTTTGTTTATTCCGATGTGCCAGCAAATAAATTGTCATCCCTTACTATTGTCTGTTAAAAACTGTTTTAATTGAAAAGTGTTTTAAGAGATTCTGTGTGTAACAATACTGTGGAACCTCGCTTAACAAATGGCTCAGTTAACACAAAAACCGCATAACAAAAGGAAATCCATAGAAAATAATGGCTCAGTTAACAAATTTTTTTGAATGTATTAATTGGGTTTCAATGCATTCCTATGGGAAACAGTGTTTTGGTTAACAAATTTTGGTTTTCAATGCATTTCTGTGGGAAATTGCATTCAATGCATTCCTATGGGAAATTCACTTTACAAATTTTTCATAGTACAAAAGGTCCCGGAGAACACATTCAATTTGTTAACCGAGGCTCCACTGTATTCAGTTTCAGACTGGGAGTGAAGAGAGCAAGGTTTAATTCACAGCTTAGCATGATTTTCCCTGGATGATCTTAGATCAGTCTTCTCTCAGAGACCAGAGTTGTTGTGAGGATGATATACTAATGGGAAGGGAAGACACCTCTCACTGAAGGAAAGATAAGATATAAATGTAACAAATACACTATTAAAATTGGGAGATATAGTGGGTATCCTACTCCTATGGCACTGAAATCCTCTTAATTCTATGAGATAAGATAGCAGTCAGCTTTCTCTTCCCAACCAGGATGCAATGCTAGTTGTCTTCTTAGGGATAGGACTCATGAGGTCTACCTCGATGAGTTCTTCCTCTTACATTTATCTATGGTCCTATTTTGCTGCCGGCTATCATCTTGGTTTGAACCTCCCCCTAATTCTGCTTTGGCTTGCTGTGGTCCTCCATAGCCTCACTGTAAAGGTTTTGTGGATATTGTCCAAGATTCCTTTCTAAGTTCAGTGAAGTATACTTTCCTGCTCCCATCTCACAAATAAATAGGATTACCTGCCCTCACAATGGAAGCAATACATGTGATTGGCTCACACTCTGGTATTCCCTATACATGTTTGATGTTCTCCAGAAGGGGAGCTGGTGTGACGCATTGACAGGGTGCCCTATGACAGTAAACATGTCCTGTGTTGGCCATCAGCCAATAACAGTTGGAGCCATTTTGACCCATCCTTGATTGTGTTTAAAGCTCCCTCCTTTTTGATTTCTCTGCCCCCACCCTGCCCCATTCTTACTGAGCTGGAAAATCAGATTTGTTTCAAGTGCTTATGTTTCCTTTGCTTTTCTTTTTCTCTCCTGTGAAAACTAGAGTTATTAATCATTTAGCTAGCATTCCATAACATATTTATTCTCATAGAAATAAAACTAGCAACTAGGAAGTGTTGTTTCCTTTCTCCTCTGCCTTTTCTACTTAGCTTACTTGGATAATCTCTTCTCTTAACAAAAAGAGCTTAAAACACAGTCCAAAAACGGCAAATTACCTATTTGTTTCGCTTTAGAAGCATGCTAATCTTTTTGTCCTCCATCTGTTGCAAGAATAACACATTACAGAGCAACACTTTATGCTCAGTGATATGCAGTGTTTCCTTGCTTGGTACATGGAGTACTCTAGACTGTTTATAATATGTATCTATCAGGCATTCAACTCCCACAGTATTTTAGGGATGTGATGAAATTAGCAGCAGACTTAGCCTCAAACACATCATTTTTGCTTTAAAAAGGAAAATTGAGGCATGGGGGAAATAATTATTCAAAGCATTCTTCCAAATCATGTTGCTTAGGGTACTAAATATAACTAGAGTAAGCCCATTGACTTAATGGGGATTTGATGAGTCAACTCCTCCCAGGTTTGATTGATTGATTGATTCAGTCATTCATTCTAGTGTGATTTCCAGTACTAAGAAATAGGATTATGACCACTATCTCAGATCCTTCAAGGAGAAACACACAGATGGCTGTACTGAATTCTCCCAGCTGTAGAACCTTTGAAAGGACTGTGCCTACCATTCAAGGAAATAGGACAGAACGATTGTCTCAGTCAGTAGATACTTAAAGAAAAGAGCAGAATCTGAGAGAGAAGGCCTATGTTGTACACAGTTGTCTACCAGACCCTAAACTATACAGCTGTCTTCAAGGGTGGAAGCTGTCTCAGTGCTGTCACCTGTTCTATTTTCAAAGGTGTCATGAAATCATTTATGCAATAATTCCATGAATCTCTCCTAAACAATAAGGCTGTGATATCAGTTACTTGTAATGCAATGCTACCACCTTCTGGCCAAACTGAAGAGATGTTGTGCAGGGGGGAGGTATGGGTGCTAGCTAGGCCATATGCCAATCAAGCAGAGCATGTTGTTTTTTGGCAGGGCCCCTGCCATCAGGCTAAATTTGTAAACAATCAGATTGTTATAAAAGGCATAACCACCAACTCCAACAATCCTAACAGATCGTGGCATGCTGAGGATAGCTATGGGGTAACATGTTTTGATTATGCCTTGCTTTATTGCTTGTGTGCCAGAAGTAAATCTAGTACAGTAAAACCTCATATAACACTAAAACCTGGTTCCACAAGTCTTGGTGTTATATGATTTTTAGTGTTATCTGATGCATGTTAAAATCCTATGGGATCCATAGAGATACATTGTAACCACACAGGCTTTAGCGGTTGTTATCTGAAGCATCCCATAGGATCTTAATGTTATCTGATGCAATTCTTCCCCCCAGATTCCTTAATGTTATGCGATTTTAGTGTTATTCAATACTAATGTTATATGAGGTATTACTTGTATATTCATTTGTCTGTTGTAACCTCTATTTTAAGGGATAGAAAATGTGCTTCAAAGGGTTCTTATAACCTTCTGAAGTTAAATGGAATGGATTTTAAATCAAGATGCCTTTAAACTTTTATTATTTTTATAAGTATTTTTGTTAGTCTTTGAAGACCATATAATGCATATTCAGAGGATTATATATACAGTATTCCTGTCTGCTTTACAGTTGCTTGCTTTGCTTCAATAAATATTAAAGAAGACTCATTTTTGGAAAATCGGCAACTTCCAAGTGAACACCATCAAGTTAGTAACTTAAAGAGAGGTTTCTATAAGAAAGAACCAAATAATGCAATGCTTTCACAAAGGTACTGATTTTCAAAGTCTCCTCTACTCCTATTTGATACTTTGTCAAACTAGGAAAGAATCTAGATGAGGGAATGTGTTGAGGATCTATTCTTTTCTTGACAGAATGATCTGATTGTTTCGTGCTGCTAGGGCTGAGAGGTTAAAGAAATGCTCTAACAAACTCACAAGCTAAAAGCTAATTGTAAGGAGTAGCAATTCCTTAAATATTAGACATATTCTGACTCTATCTTGAAATGCATTTCTAATCTGACATCATTTTGAATTAGCTTGCTTTATTATGATTGGCCATTGTGATTTTTGCTTTTTGGGTGTGCACAGCCACAATGCTGGTCAGTACTACACAGAAAAAAACAGCAACATGTATTCTTCCAGTGATGTACTAAGTATACTATCCAATTGGTTGTATATCTCAAGAGCTGTTAGTGTCTGTAGTTTTTTTAAATTCCTCTGTGCAAAATGTACTTCCATAATTGTACTCTTTTGACATTAGGAACCCAAGGGACATCTTTAAGGCTGCCTGTGGACAGCCAGTGTGGAGGTTGGTGAAGTCTTTAACAATGGGGTGATGATCCATTACCTCCCTAGACTTGTTGTCTGTGGATTGTGATACAATGCAGTTTGCCTACCAAGATTTCATCTTCTTCCATGTCTAGGTCAGACATTAAACTGCCAAAATGAAGGCACCTTTTGGTGAATTCATTCCCTAGTTCCTTTTGTCTGACATAGTGTGAGAAAAATTAGCTGGCACAACAAGGTTGCCATTGCCAGTGGTATGCCTGATGGTATTTCGGAAATACTACAAACTTTGAAGAGGCTCTTTCTGTGTACTTCACCAAGGTTTCATTGGCTGCCACCATGTTTAGGGGAGGTGGATATCAGCAACAACAGGGTCAGTGTCTGGTAGAGTTTCTAAGGATACTCTGGGCATGTCTGCTATTGTTTTGTATTGTCATACTGTGTCTTCTTCATACTTCCCAGGATGACCATGTTGGACATAGTAACATTCCTGTCAGCATCTAGTGTGACTCATTCACCCCAGCTCTCCCTAGGGTGATTATAGTTTAGGATTATGCTCAATTAACCAACCAGCTGAATATTTTGTTGTTTAATGGGTGAATGATTGCAAATTTTAATCAAAGGGCTCAAAATTAAGGGCACATTTGTTTGGAATAACTATATAGGCTTCTTTCCCTAGCACTACCATATAATTGTAGTAGAAAATGTAGAACAGGAATATTGAATACAACGTGACCTTCAGGCAACAGGGTGCTGGCATATTTTAAATTTCAGCTTAGTGCCCACCTTCCTTTGTATCTTAAAAGTTACTTTATCTATAAATTAATTACTTACCCCAGCAAAGGGTTAATCCTAATACTTAATGAAGAAAGGCAGAATATAAATCTGATGATAGCCTGACAAACAGATCACTTGGCAGCTGTTAGTAAGAGATAAAAATAAAAGATGCCTTCGAAGACATTTTATTAATGGCTTGAAACCATATGAATATATGAGAATCAATGAGTTTTCCTAAAATAGAGAGCAGAGCCAGCTTGGCAGCTGAAGCCAATCCATAAGTTCTGAGTTCAAGGATACAGATCTTTGATTACACACTTTTAAACAATTGTCAATTTCTAGCTCAGTTTTGGAGTAATTGATTTGACATTTGAATTTATCTAGAATGTACACGGTTAGATTAGACCATTTTTCAAAGACATGAATTAATGTAGATTTTCAGAAGCTCTTGATCTTGCAAATTATGTCTCTCTCTCTCTTTCAGTGGCCTGCAATATGTTCTGATGAGATACAGGCAGCACTATATAACATTTCCTTCCCTTCCCCCACCACTTTTCCATTTTAAAGGCATTCAAAATGCTAACCTGTTCACACTGTAGGGCATCTATCTTATACTCTAATCCTCTCTTGATATGATGTTAAATTTAAGACCTCAAGACGGTCATTAATCAAAATGATGGCAGGGGTGAGCTACACTCTGCTGTCACATAGGAGACACAAGTTCTGTACCCCTGCAGATTCAAGGTATTTAACTGACCAAACTTGACTTTCTTTAAGCACCGCAATCAATAAGCGAAGCTGCAAAAAGGACCCGAAGTGCACTGTGTTCAATTTTCCTGCCACCTGTAATATGCAGAGCTTCCCCAAGCAGATAAAGAAATATCATAGCTGGTAGGGTTTACGTTCAATGCTTTCCTTAAGCACTGTTACTTCCCTTGGGAGGATGAGGACAAAGTGTGTTGGGAGGCAAGTTTCACATGTTGGACTAGGAGTTGGAAGAGTGAGGGAGAAGTCACAAATGAGCTACAGAACTCATGGCAGGATCTTAAAAGCCAGTCACTTTCTTCTAGCTCAACTTATTCCACAAGGGTGATGTGAGGACAAGGAAGTGAGTCTTGTGTGCCTCCTGGAGCTCCTTGGAGGAAAGGCATGAGGTACAAAACAGAGAATAAATAAATGTAAGTAAATATTTGGCTTAGGAAGAGATCAGAGAATTATACAGGACTACTGAGATATGTTGGACCAGAGCTTCGAGTTCCCTTTCCAAAGTTTATTTGGCAAAGACTACTGTTCCATTTACAAAAGGGAAGCTGAAATCCAGATTGTTGAAGTGGCTCAGCCTTGCTCCCAGTTCTGATATTTCTAGAAAAGAAAATAAGTGGCTGGTCACTTTCTCTCCATCTACTTTTGCATACAAATACCTCACTAGACTCTGATTTAACTTTAGCCCATTTTTTTCCATCTGAAGCTGCACATATAAAAGATTGAAAGTCACATTTCCCTTCCTTCTTCATTTCTGTTTCTATCAGTTTTCCAGATTCCAACCTGAAAGAGTGTTACTGCTACCACTCAGTCAATTGATGTCTGAAGCGTCCTGCAACAATACTTCCACAAATCAACCTTAAGCAGCCTTGCTGGTTGTTCTGCTCCAATACATTCCAAGTGATTAACACCACCTGTGGCATCCCTAATTCACAGCAGCAGACAATTATTGCCCTTGGATACCATTTTCAGTAATTAATCCCAAGACGGACTATTAGATATGGGTTGTGAACATCTCAGCTGTAAACTTTTTTGCAGTAGAGGGAATGGTTTTATTTTAATTCTGATATTACCACTGAGAAGCATGCTGTGGCAGAGAGAGTATTATCTTAATGCTACATGTGTAGTCAACAACAACAACAGTTTGTTGCTACCAAGGCAGCAAAATTCATTATCTAAATGTATGTTCAAAGCAAATTTTTATATATTTGCCAGAACAAGATTATATTTTTTTAACGTAAGAAATAGGAAGGCATGTCAATAACAGCTGGAGGCTGTTGGAAACTTTCCCCTCCCCAAGGCATGCCAGGTGTGCTTTAAAAACCCTCAAATGCTTAGATTCGACATAATTCTATGGCCCTCTCTGAATAAACAAGGACATTTTTGATAGTCTTTGACTTAATTTGGGTCCCCAAGCTTGTGGAGATGCTACTACTAATGATCATTAATTTGACTGACAGAGTATTCTAACATTGCCACAAGCTTTGTTATCTTTATTTATGAGCTTTTGGATCCACTTTCCCTGAGAGGCAGGAGGGTATTTCTCAAACTTGTTCAGCTGTAAGGTATCCAAAGCGCCATATTTTCATTCAGCAACTAAAATCTTCATCAGACACCTTTTCAAATACCTCTGGTGGTGCACTTCTGTGTACTTTACCCACTTATCATAAGGTAGGCATGGCAGATTTTTACCCCAGACTCTCCTTAGGCTATATAAAAGTAATGTTGCTGTCCACAAATGATCTTTTGACATTTGTTGTGCTATTTGGAGACTTAGAGAAATTAGGGAGACAATTTTACAGATTTTTTTTTTATCCAGGAGAATTTCTTGAAGTTGGGACTGTGCATTAACAATATTTGTTGCAAGGCATTGTTCTTTTCCCTCTAACAATTTCTGAGGGTTGCAAAACCAACACAGCTACGGTACTACAGTATTATCAGTTTACCCACCATTTTGCCTCCTTCACAATTCCCCCTGCCATCTGTCATTCTGGCATCATGATGATGGTATCATGGAGGGAGTAAATCCATCCCCCAAAAAAATTCTTCAAAAAGGCCTTCAGTAGCTAAGACACTGACTGGAAGGTGGGAGGTCAGCAGTTCGATTCCTAAGTACTTGTTTTGTTTAACTATTGCTTAGGCTGTCAGTTATTGGGAGGGCTTATATATATATATATATATATATATATATATATATATATATATATATATATATATATATATATATATATATATATATATATATATATATATATATATATATATATATATATATATATATATATATATATATATCTTAATTTTAAATAATTCAATTTTAATGATATTTTGACATTTTTGTGAGTTTTTGTTTGTTGTGAGCCACCTGGAGTCACCTCGGTAGAAATGTGAGTAATAAATAAATCCTGCAGGACGGAATGAGCTCCTATCTCTGTTCCAGCTCCTGCCAACCTAGCAATTTGAAAGCAAGAAACTGAAAGTAGATAATAGGGACCACTTTGGTGGGAAGGTAAACAGCATTCCGTGTGCTCTGATGTCTAGTCATGCCTGCCACATGACCATGGAAATGTCTGCAGAAGCATACAACACTGGTTCTTTGGCTTTGAAACAGAGATGAGCACTGGACCCTAGAGTCGGATATTACTGGCTTTCAAGCAAGGGAAACATTTACCTTTACCTTTATCTAGTTTTGGGAGAATAAGAAAGGTGGGGGGAATCAAGGAACATTTATCAGAAGTCTGTCTTCTGAGAAATGCTGGCTCGATATCGGTCATTTTTCAGCATTCTGGATCTTACCCAGACTTCCCAAATGTTACATTTGGAAGTGACTTTGTAGACAGATTTTACCTCTATAATAAGGCACCTTCTCTATAAGTCCTGTAGTAGTTATGAGGGACAGCACAGTCATGCCCACCTCTAAAAAGGCTCATACTGTGGGATAATTTGTCATCCATTTTCTCTATGAATGAGATTTCAGTTTCTGACCTCATTTTTCAAGATCTTTTATCATTTCTTTTGGTGTTATTTGCTGAGTATGCCATAACATTTCAAGGGTCAGAGATACCCGAGATCTGTACAAGATGATGGCATGCCACTAGATTATGACTTTACACAGAAAAGATGTCTGTTGTCATGGTATTCTAAATAATTCTCACTCTTGATTATTTTTTGTCCATTTGATGCTGTCCCCATACAGATCTTCATCATGATGTATATTTGACTCAAGTAGTGAGCTATAATTACTCCCCCCCTCACTTTCAGCCTGCATCTTCTTGTACTTAATACAATGATTTATTTTGTACTTTGGAATGTCCTCAATATTCAAGGCTTGGCTGGTCCTCCTGGTTCCTCTAAACCAAGGGTGGCCAACCTTGGTGCTCCAGCTGTTTTTGGACTTCAATTCCCAGAAGCCCTGATCAGCAAGTGCTCTGACTTGGGCTTCTGGGAATTGAAGTCCAAGAATAGGTGCAACACCAAGGTTGAGAAACCCTGTTCTACAATAGGGGAATAGGACTTCCCTTAATTTGGCTGTCTGTACTTCTTCTTGGCTTCCTTCTGGAGGCATGGCCTGAACCTTTCTGGCATGTACAGTACACTGCTGGTCCATAGCACCAGAGCAAGTAATCAATTATTTCCTTCTCTGGAGTCACAATTTAAAGCAAAGGAGAAAGCTCCCAAACCCTCCTTTAGCTCTGTTTGGAGTGGCTAGAGGCAATGCAGGCTTTCTATGTCACACTTTCCATTATTTTGCTTACAAAAGTGCCTTTCTGCCTTCAAGCTTCATTCCAACTGGGTTTCTGAAAGATTGAAACAATATGGTCTGCCAATCACTTCTTCCAAATGTTCAGGCAAGACCCAATTATTAGCAGCATGCTTGAAAATAAATATGCACATTGGAAGGGTTTTTCCCCCTGTATGTTTGTTTCCTAAGCAGCTGGCAGTGAGGGGAAGGACAACTGCCAGCTAAATTGGAACTAGCCATTCTTATTTGTGTGTGTGTGTGTGTGTTGTGCCCATTAGATAATTAATTCAGAACATAGGATGAGCACTGCTTGATCAGTGGTTCAGGCTGGACCCTGGAACTGAAGTAGAACTGATCACCCTGCAAGAAGATTTAGTGAGGGAGGAAGTCAGTGGAGGTGTAACCCTGCTGATCCTCCTGGATCTCTCTGGCACCTTTGGTAGTATCAACTATTGTATCCTTAGTAGTAGTAGTACTATGCAATTGATGACTCGGGGGCTCAATGTTTCAGTGGTTGCAGTCATCCTCTGATCTCAGCACAGCTTGGGGATGAAGTGTCGTCCCCTAAGCACTACTTTCATGGGGTCCTTCAGGGATCATCAATCGCCCCACTGTTGTTGGGTTTTTTTGTTGTTGTTTTTTTAAAAAAAACATCAACGGTATATGATACTGTTGGGAAAAGTCATTTGGAGATTTGGATGACTCATTGTCATCAATGTGTGAATGACACACAACTCTATCTCTCCTATTCTTCATCTACAGGTGATGCTGTGCAAGTTCTTGAGCACTCTTGTTACATGCCATCAAGTCATCTCCAATCTTATGAATGAGCAATCTTTAAAATTGCCCTGTCCTCAACAGCCTTACTCAACTCCTGCAAATTATAGTCTGTTGTTTTCCTTAGAGAATCAATCCATCTCATGCTTAGCCTTCCTTGTTTCCTTGTTTCCTTCTGCCTTCCAATTTTCCTCAGTATTATTGTATTATATATCTGATACTGTGATGATTGTGATTATGATAATGTGGAATTTGTGACTGTTATGTTGTTATTTTTTTATACTTTCTAAGCTGCCTAGAGTCATGTTTGCCTGAGCAGGGTGGGGTATAAATTTGAAATGAAATGAAATCCACAAAGTTTTCCTCCAGCATCCTTTTTTCATTGTCAACTTTATTTACTGTCCAGCTTTCTCACATGGTGATTGGAAATACAATTCTGTGGATGATCGTGGTCTCTGTCTCCAGTGACACATCCTTCCACTTGATGATCTTTTCTAATTCCTTCATTGCTACCCTTCTAAGCCTCAGTCTCCATTTGGACTGATGATTTAACAAAGATATACAAAAGTTTTCTCTATGTCAATTTCTTCATTGTCAACATTAATGTTGTGTAGTTCATCTTTAGTATTTATTTTGATCTTCTTAATGTTCAACTACAGTCCTGTTTTGGGACTTTTTTCTTTCATTTTCATTAAAAATCATTTAGTATAATTGTTGTTTTCTGCTAGTAAGTGTTAAGTTTTATGTAGCAACATTAAAGCTGGACAGTTTTAGGCAATCTTAGTTTGAAATGCAAGTTCTCCAAGGCTTTACTCCCAGTTTAGCACAGCAATAAAGGCACTAAAATAAATGTTTAGCAATAACAAAACTCACAATTAGGTCAGAGAAATATACATTTGCTCTGGATTTGTGATAAGAATAGTTTCAGAAAGAAAAAGTTAAAGTTAGAGCCTTTTAGGTCTCTTAGCACTGTCATGTGACCTTCAAATATACATGTTTCAAAGGCAAAAAGGCAAGAAAGAGACCAGAGCAACAAAGCCTTAATACATACAAAATACATCAGATGACTCCCAGAGGAAGGAAAGACAGAAACTTTCCTATTGATTAGTTAGGGACAAAACAATATTAACAACTTCCTTTAGGTTAGTCTAGATTTTTGTTCTCTATGGTCATTATGCTAACACTCACTTCATGCTGGGGTTCCACTAAAATACTCAAAAGTAAGATTGTGGCATCTGCATATCTTAAATGATTGGTGCTTCTTGCACCAGTTTTCACACTTCCTTCTCTGAATCTAGTCTGCATTTCCCTATGATATGTTCTACATACAAACTGAACAGATGGGATAAAATATAACTTTATCTAACACCTTTGCCTATAGGAAACTATTCTCATCCTGCATGTTCTTTCCTAATGGTAGCTTCTTGTCCACAATATAGCTTATACATCGGGATGATCAAGTGTTGAGGAACCCCCATGTCTTTTAGAACCATCCATAGTTTCTCATTATCCACACAATCAAATGCTTTGCTGTAGTCAATAAATCACAGGCAAATCTTTGTCTGAGGCTCTTTGGTATGTCCCAGTATTCAAAATGGATATAGTCTGCAATATGATGTTGATTGCTTCTTCCTTTTTGAAATTCAGCTTGAACATCAGGCATTTCTCACTCCATATGAAGCAAAAATATGTTGTTGCAGCACCTTGAGTAATACCTTCCTTGCATAGGAAATTAGAATAATGGCCTTATATTTACTGCACTTCTTGGCATTTCCTTTTGGGGAGGGAAGGATTGGAATTTATATTGAGCATTGCCAGAATGTCGGCCATTGTTTTGCTTTCCAGAAATTTGTTATATTCTTGTTAAGATTTTAACAGTTTCACTCTCTGTGGCTTGTAATAATTCCATCAATATCTCATCCACCCCATGAGATTGATTTCTTCCTATTAATTTCAGACCAGCTTTCACTTCTGCTCTGTGCTTACTACTACTACTACTACTACTACTACTACTACTACTACTACTACTACTACTACTACTACTACTACTACTACTACTACTACTACTACTACTACTACTACTACTACTACCACTACCACTACCACTACCACCACCACCACCACCACCACCACCACCACGTTTCTCTGGGTATTATCACATAAAGGGTTAGAATCTGATTCACACATACATCACTTTTATTTCTCTGTTCAGGCTGTTGTGTACCCTTTTGTGGTCAGTGAGTATGAGTTTTTATTGTGCAATCGCAATCCTGAATTTATAGATTACTACAGTGGTCTAGACCAGGGGTTTGTAACCTACAGTCTGTGGGCTGGATATGGCCCATGGCACCAAATAATTTCCCTCCCAAACTTGCTCCAACCACCCCTACCCCCAAAATCGGTCATAGAATCATTTACGACCACATAAACAAGTTTACTACAGCCGTAAATGAGCCCGCAGCCATTGTAAATGCATTTATGACAGCTGTGGATGCATTTTACAACACCAGTCCAGCCCACTCAGCTGTCTGAGGAGGTGCAGTCCGGCCCATGGCTGAAAAACATTGAGAACCCCTTGTCTAGACAATTTTGTCTTCCATTTATAGCCTATCCTATCCCAAATTTCCCACTTTTTTATTTATTTCTTCCCACACCAAATAAATAAATAAATAAATCTATTCTGAAACAGTCATGCAATATATTTTGATTGGTCATTCTAGAAGATACACAGAATCACATCTTTATCTAGGTATCTTATCAACTTATCAAGCATAAAGCTGTGTGGAACTGCAAATTACAGATGATGACAGCTTCCCAACGATGACAGAGATGACTAACCAAAGCAGCAGTTTCATGTCTCCTTCCTTCCTCTGCCTCAGCATTGTGTTAAGAAAAAGAACTTACAATATGATGACAAGAGTTTCATTTCATTCCCACGTGCACCAGATTTCTGATGTACACATTGATTTATCTCACTCATTATTAGAGCTTAGATGTCTTGCAATATAGCTCCCGGACTCTTAGAAGTCCAGCAACATCTGGGATTTGGGGAGTGATGGGAGGAGGAGAGTAGCATTTCCAAGCACTGTTCCTTTACATCAAACTGAAGAACGAAAAGTGGGGTTGTGAGAGGCTTGATCAGCAATGTTAAACTCACTTACCTGGGAGTGAAATGGTACTTCCGTCTGAGTATACATGTATGGGGTAGCAATGCCTGTTGTTTTTTCTTTAAAGTGGAGTGCAATTAAATATAGTGGCTAGCAACACCCCTGCATCTAGAAACTAATGATCTCCAGGATGTCTTGGAAGGCTATTTCCAGACATTATTTGCATGATATGTGTCTTGTTTTGATTTAGGAAGTTAGAGGGAGAGACCATGAGTTTTGAACGACTCTGCTTACCTTATTCAATATTTGATGCACCAACTACCATATCCAGTGGTGGGTTGTCAAAATGTTTACTACCCCACCAAGATTGGGTTTGATCGGCAGTCCCAACTTTCTATAAATAGACTATTCTTTTTGTGCCTCTATGTGTAATTTGTTGACACTCCTTTAAAGGGTGAGGGTGTTTCTAACCGAGGTGCTTTCCCCAATGAACCCGTTGCCTGGGAGATGGGTTCTGTCCCCTTTGGGAGCTGGGTAGAAAAATGGATTTTCCCTGCGCCTGCGCGGCTTGCCCCCATAATCCCCTGCCAGCCCGACCAATGCATTGGTTAGGCTGGCGGGGGGTTACGGGACAAAGCCGAGCACCTGCGCGTCTTCCCTCCGAACCCTCCTCCAGCCTCACCGATTGATTGGTGGGGCTGGAGGGGGTTGGGGAGAAGCCATGCAAGTGTGCATGCGTCAAATGGAGTTTTGACGCATGCACACTTCTGAGCAGCCATTTTGGGCTGCCCGGAACTGCAATCCGGAGGGTGGTCCCCTCCAAATTTTTGCTACCAGTTCGGCTGAACCGGTCCAAAGCGGCAGCAACCCACCACTGACCCTATCCTTTCTGGATGCTAAATTATGGAGCAGTGGCTTGCCTGTAGATTAAAGCAGAGGAGACAATAATGTTGATATTAATGATTTTGGTGGAATGATTCCCTAAAGTGGTGTGAAATGCCTGTTTCCTCATGTATATACTGTATGTTTTATTTGGGAGCTTTGTTCCTAGCTTTGTCACTGGAAGATAAACACAGGCTAAAATTGTATGTCCAATCGGTGAAGCACATGCATCTCAGAAAATCCTACTGTGGAAGGGAAAACATGTTAATCATAGATTTTGAGACCCATTGCAAAGTCAGTTTTGTTAAGAGGATTCAACAGCACTAGGGTACGACTGAGGCACTGAATCAAATTCTGAAAGAGCAGTTTCAACGACAGGATATGGCAGTCCACATAAGAGAAGAAAAATAAAGAATACTGGGTTTTTAGCTATACAGTATAAATGTTGACTGGGAACCTAAATTTTGTGTGGTGTTTCTGTAAGTAATGTTTTTTTTTTCCACTGAGCCCTTTGAGAAGGTGGTATGTTGCAGCAGGTGAAGAAATGTCAAGAAGCATTCAGAGAAAAAGCAGCAAATATTCAATTCTATGAAGATCCCAAAATTATTAATATGGATCCATCCTATCTATAAGAGTTTGAATCAAAGGGCCTGTGAGAGCTGAGTACGTGTAGCTGCACCACTGCTCTACTGTTCTCTATCTCTACCAGCTGTATGAAGGGGTTATAGGCAGATACAGGCCCTCCACTTTGTTTATGTATACAAAAGTAGAGGAATTTGACTTGCAACAGGCTCTCTGTTCATTTAGAAGAGTTTGATACATAACATTAGTGCTCATCACAGAGTTTCCAAATGCACAGTCAGCAAGAGGTATGGAGCCACAAATGTTGGCAGTGCATTCTTTCAACATATGAAGGATTTCTCATTTCTCTTACATATAAACCTTCACGCAGATGGGAGCTTAATTCAGTCAGATTATTGAAGACAGAGATCTGGTAACTGCTGTTTGAACAGTCAGTGAAGTTTGCACTGTCTATGACTCTTCATAAAAGTCATATGGGTCAGGAATTTTTGCCTTCCCATGTTTGGGGTGACCATTCCTACAAATCTTTTTTCATAGAGGATACAAGATGAGGCTGATAGACATTTTTAAAGCCAAAACATTTCCCCCAGCCTTGCATAAGAGTGTTGCCAGAGCCACCACTAGAGAGCATATTAGTGTTAATATGCCACAAATTACTCACATATTGAAGAAAATGAAAATGGCATTCACATTCCTGTTTATGTTTAATGAAATATTCTGCACCTAACAAAATTTATTAGTTAAAGATCAACTCCCTGCTCCTCGCCTTTAGCAAAGCAGTTCTTCTAATGGCTTAGATGGTTGTCATTATGTAACTGAGAAATGTGCTCTAAAAACTATTTTTATACGAACATAAGCTAGCAGGCTGTTTTTCAGAGAGCAGCCCATGTGATATATTGACTATGAATCCATGATCTCATGATGCCCTCATGCTGCCATTGTTTCAACTGCAGAATTCCTACCATGCTCTCTAGAGACAAAAAATAATAGGGATACACCCCTGCAAAGAGATTAATAAATTGCTTCAATCTCCAAAGGAGTTCTCCTGTAGAGAATTTAACAGCAGCTTTCTGGATAAGTCAGAGAACTGAGTACTGTATCTGGCTATGGAGCAAGAGGTTGTGAGTTTGATTTCTCAATATGTCTCCCAGGAGAAGAGACAGTTCATGCAGTTCTGGGCAAAACGCACAGCAATCCCAGAAAAAGAAAATAGTAAATTACTTCTGATTGTACCTGGAAAACTTTGGAAAGCATAACTATAAGTTGGAAGTGATTTGATTACACCTAAGTAGTAGTATTCCATGTATCTTTTTGATCAGGCCAATCTACTTTGAAAAATCTCAGGGAATTCATAATGTCTTTAGAGGCTCCATGTAATTCAGTTACCTCCACTCCCTAAACAATGTAGAGAATCAGACTGGGCTTGGGAAAGAACAAGCTCCACTCTTCTCCTTAGCTGTTAAGCTCATTGTGCTATCAAGTGTGCTTTTCATACATGCACATAAACATACACATATTTCTAAATCAGATATTGTTACATGCCATCAAATTGCCCCTCTGTTTCTTTTTGTGTCAGAGATTACTCTGGGTTGAAAGGATTTTTAGGGGACCCCCCAATGAGACTCCTTTCATGTCTCCTAGTGCAGCATTCAAGTATCAAAACCCAACCTTCCAGCCTCCAGCTCAGCAGCTCATCCACTAAGCCACCAGGGGAGCAATCTCCATGTATATTTTTTAAAATGCACATGAGTAAATGTACTGTAGAAAATAGTTCCTAATAATAGTCCCAATAACATACAGTACTGCTGAGCTATTTCTCAGGAGGAATCTTATTGAATGCACAAAAATGAAACTGTACAAATAATTACATGGGGGAATAGCAAGTACTGCAGCAGAGCCTTTAATAGGGCATTAATTAGCTCATAGATGACCAAGAGTCCAATAAGTACATGGTGCTATTTTTTTCCCTTGAATTTTCAGTAGAGAAAATTGTTCAGGGAGGTACACTATCTGTCAGAAGGAAAACTGCAGGAATGCAGAGCACAGGCTTTGGTTAAAGAGACAGTAGCTCAGAATCTACATACACAATCTGTTGCTGGTTAGTGTGAGAGGTATAGGAGAGGGACCAAATAAGTTAAAAGAGGGGGTATAACAGATGGGGTTGACAGCGAGGATTCAAAGTGGTTTGTTCCAAACGATGAGATGCTTGGGAATCTGGCTCACACTGGCAAAAAGAGATACTGAGATGATGGAGAAGACAATATTTGACACTTATCCCAGGTCAGATGCTGGATATCTCTTGCCTAGATTTTCCCCTATAGATGGTTTTATCATGAAAAGTCTATGTTGCCAGTTTCCTCCAGAGAAGCTTTTCAAGTGGAGAGGGTATCAAATGAGCTTAGTCACAATCTTTCCCAATGGTTTGCAGGGTATGTGTGTGTGTGAAATGTAGTCTGAAAGTTAAAATAATGTTTTCCTTTAAAAATAGTGCACTGGTAGACTGAGAGACCAGAGTAGAATGCTGCAGTTTGCAAAGCAAGTAGCTCCAGAAAACAGATTAAGGCCACAAAGGTCCTCTCTTGGGATCTTGTTATGTCCTTCCCAGAGAGAAATTCAGGAGTGTTGAAATTATGGTTACGGCAGCACAAAGAGAAAGACCTTGGCAAAGATTGTGTATGTGTTGTTGTTGGGGGAGGGAGGAGTGGATAGGTGGGAAAACTAATGAGGTCCTCTGGCAAGATTCTTGTTTCTGCATCTCAGCAAGTTATTATTATTATTATTTTACTTCAGGATTGGGCAGTGAAAGCTTGTAGTTTAGCCAATTACTTATGCAGAATTTCATCAAACAGCAGTTAGGAACGGCAAGTGTTTTATGCCTCAGGAACATCAAGACTTCTCCTAAAAAGAATGGAAACCCAAGAACAAGAGTAGGCAAGAATAAGAAAGAAGAGGCACTAGCAAAAGGTCATGAACCGGTATATAATAACTTCCTTACCATGGGAGAACATTGGCTATTGCCACCTGTGCCACAGAAGGGAAGGAAGTGCTTTGATTTGATACAGTCAAGCATGAAGACTTAATAATGGTCTGTTAGATTCCAGAAAAGAACATCATCATTGGCAGTGGTTAATTAGAATTATATCCTCTGATTCTTACATTCTGTGCCTCTCCGACTCTTATGGTTCACCTAGGAGGAACTCTTGCTATGTCTGCCATGCTGCTTTCATCTGTATATTCTGTCCATCCCAGAAAACAACTGGCCTGTTATGGAACAGATATCAAGCCAAAACTTTCATTTGCATATGTTGTATAATGCCCAGATCTTCTGTAGACACCCTCCGTGACCATTAGAGGCACTGCAGTCTTCTGACAGCAGGGTGAGTGATAAGTGCACCCCAAAAGGCCAGTCCCTCTGTGACTTTCCATAGCAGGCAAAACAAAGATTCCACTTACCATTTTGTTAGACACCAGAACAAATTCTTCCTTTGTTCTAACTAATGTAGGAGGACTTTTTTCTGGTTTCTCAATGATTGCACTTGCCCTGCTGCTTCCTTGCTATTTTCACTTACGTCTTAGATCCACTTGCTTCTGCTTACTCTTTTCCTATGCTAAGCCTATCATTCCTCTCCCCCCCCCCCCCGTCCTTTCGCTGTCTGTGTGCTAGCCAGGGTTTAAATGAGTCTAACTTGGCAAGTGGCTCCAACCTCCTCAGTTCCCATGGCCACTTCTACTGCTGGAGGTGACATCACAGCTGTATTGTGCCAACACATGATGTCATCTCCATGTGGAGGTCTCAGCAGCCAGTTCTCGTTGATATCTGCTAAAACAGGGGCAGAGCATAATGAGACACTCATTCTTGGCACCATCTGACACTGATCTTAGGCCAATCATTAAACTTCTGACTATACTGGCTTAGAGAGTTGTTCGGAAGAGAGGACTATGTGTAGACTATCATAGAATCCTTTGAAGGAAGATGAAATATAAATAAAATGAGTATCCTTGGAGTGTGAACTTGTCTTCCTGATCAATGTACATAATGAATACCATCAAAATAAGTGTTTATGTGTGTGAGGATCATTTCAACATACCTAAAGGATTCCCTTCTAGGAAAGTTAAGACTACTCACAAGCTTCTCTATTCTTATTTATCTGGATTGTCTTAGCTAAATAAAATATCTGCACAAAGATATTTTTACCACACATACCCATGAGATTCCTGACCTTCAAGTGTTTTTTTCTCACTGAGTTTCTGCAATTAGCATAAATGATCTCTCTGAAAAATGTTTTCTTTGCCTTTGAGAAACTAACAATACAAAGAACAACTCACTGACTTTTAAAAAACATGCTAGTACAGTACCTCCAATGCTTCTAATCTTTAAAAGGCCAAGGCACAAAACAGCATTCAGAATCATTTGGAGCAGTTTGAAATATTAGTGTTAAATCATTATTTGTACACCACTGCTTAATTTGTGCAAAATTATCACTTCTTGTTTTACTTCTCATCACTTATCCAGAGTGCCACAACATTCCTTGGCATCTTGCAGGGTCAGGAGAATAATTTTGCAGTTCATCACATAGTGCTCAAGCAGAAGACAACAAAAAGATTTACATCCCTTGCCACTTATGTGTAATTAATGAATTCAGAGCCACTGTAATGTGTTCCAGGGAAGAGAATGACGTAATTCCATTCACAAGAGGGATGTATGTGTTTACTGAACACACACAGTGAAGACCCTTTAAAATATAGTGGAAGACAGACCACCAGGGTTTACAGAGGATTAGGAATTAATCCCTCCACTTACTTCAGTTAGAAAAAAATCTATGCTCCATAGCAATCCAAGGGTTGTGCTTTCAAACCCCAAGCACCAAATAGATAATCATTGTTTCCAGTCAATCACCCCAAACTTTCCCACTGAAAGGGGCCATTGGACTGTCATGATTTGTGACTGCTGCTCTAAATCCTGCAGGACTGGGGCCTTTGGTCTACAAGCAGTTTCTCTAAATCAGTGGTGCTCACACTTTTTCTGCTGTGGGGCAGTCCCACCTGACACACTTCTCCCGCTGCTGACCATTTCAGTGTCAGCAGCTGTGGTGGCGGCAATCATGCTTTGTCCCTGCTGCTATGAGTAGCCTCTGGCTCAGTTCCCTCACTTCAGCAGCCTTTGGGGATGTGGATCGCAGCCTTGAGGAAATTTCCAGAGCCTTCCCCACTTCAAAATCTGCGGTGCTAGAAGAGCCCCTTGGTGCACCTGGAATGACGTCATTCAGGGCCCGCCAAGGGGCTCTCCTTGCACCATGGATTTTGAAGTGGGGAAGGCTCTGGAAATTTCCCCAAGGCAACAATCCACGTCCCCAAAGGCTGCTGAAATGAGGGGACTGAGCCAGAGGCTGCTCAGAGCAGCAGGGACAAAGCACAATCACTGCTGTCATTGCTGCCATCAGGCGGTGGGGGCAATCCAGAGAGGGCCTGGGTTCTCAGCCTGAGCTGAATTAATGAGATGCATGGGCCTAATTGGGCCTGTGGGCTGTAGTTTGGGCACTGCTGCTCTAATCCTACAGGATTGGGCCCTAATCCAGCTGTAGCTGCTAGGCCCCACCTAAGAACTCTGGGGAAGGTTCCAGACCTTCATAGGCTCTACTTAAAAACCTTAGAGGGTTGAGCTATATAGGAGCTGGTCCTTTTCCTCAGAAGTTGCCTCAGCAATTGTGGTCAGTAGACTTGCAGTTGTTTGGCTCCTGGATCTCTTGCCTTTTTCCTTCTGTGCCTTGCTCCTAATTCCTTTTCCAGAATATTTCCTGTTTTGTTTCTGCTCCTGAAGACTCCCTGTCCTGTTCCTGTGGACTGATGCTTTGGTTTGACTGAATCCTTGCTCTTGTAATCCTTCCTAGCCTTGCACCAACTCCTGTAGGTACTTTGCTATGTCTGTTCCTCTGGTCACCTGACTTCTGGCTTGTTTATATTATACAGTCAAACCTCGCATAAAGAGTGCCTCGCTTAAAGAGTAACTCAAAGAGCAGAATTTTCTCTGAATGTTTGCTTCACTTAACAAATAAAACCATCCAAAAACTCATTTAACAAATAAATCGGGGTTCACAATTCCCCCCCCCCAATTGGTCACTTACAATGGTGTTTTGTTTAAAGAGCAAACTCGCTTAAAGAGCAATCCTGTGGAACACATTATGCCCTTTAAATGAGGTACAACTGTACTTTCATTGTCTGGAATAATTCTACATTACTTGCTTCACTTGGATTTAGACTCTAGACTGAGATATGGTTACTGTTTGGTCTGTTATCTGTGTCATGGCTCCTGATTCAGATGTTGAAGCACTTTTGCCCAATCAAGACCTGTCAGATTTGACAACTCAAAATGCTGACACAGCTTCTGACAATGAGAACCGTGAACCTTCAATCTCTCAGCGTTGCAGGCTCCATCTTTGCAAAGAGCTCCAGCTGTGTTAAAAATTGGCAAGGGAGCACTGTTAGAAGTGAGCAACAACTGACAGCCCTTAACCACAGAGGCTCTTAAGGAGTGCACACCGAAGCTTCCAGCTTGTTGGAACAACTTTGTTGCTGCCCAACACTCAGCTACTTCATCACCTGCCTTGCTTGAACCTTAACTGGCTAATTACCCTGCCAGACTCTGGAATTGTTTATGGACTTTGATTACACTTCTGCATCTACCACGGGTCGGGTCGCCTACCTAGCGCCCCTTCGGCCATCGTTCCCGTGGTCGGAGGGAAAGGAAGAGAGGAGGAGGAGGAAGAAGCCGCGGGTCAGGTCACCGACCCAGTGCCCCTTCGGCCATCGTTCCTGTGGCCAGAGGGAAAGGAAGGGAGGAGGAGGAGGAGGAAGAAGCTGCGGGTCGGGTCGCAGACCCAGTGCCCCTTCGGCCATCGTTCCCGTGGCCGGAGGGAAAGGAAGAGAGGAGGAGGAGGAAGAAGCCGCAGGTCAGGTCGCCGACCCAGTGCCCCTTCGGCCATCGTTCCCGTGGCCAGAGGGAAAGGAAGAGAAGAGGAGGAGGAAGAAGCCACGGGTCGGGTCGCCGACCCAGCGCCCCTTCGGCCATTGTTCCCGTGGCTGGAGGGAAAGGAAGAGAAGAGGAGGAGGAAGAAGCTGCGGGTCGGGTTGGGCGAGGGAAGGAGTGCGCCGCCGACCCAGCACCCCTTCAGCCATCGTACCCGTGGCTGGAGGGTAAAGAGAAAAGAAAAGGAAGAAAAGCTGCAGGTTGCATACGATAAGTAATTCAGTTACAGTAATTTAGTTGACTTTAGAGACTTTACAAATAACTGACTCGCACAATACTGAACTTACAGTAGAGACTTATAGTGAACTTACAGTAGAGACTCTACTGACTTATAACTACTGACTTATAACTTCATATAATCAATTCTAATTAGCTAATTTTGATATTGTTTAAACTGTGATAATATGCATGATAATACTTTGTTTAAACTGTGATAACATGTATGATGAGAGGATACTGGCGTAGAAACCGGCAAACCAACGTCAGGAATTTTGCCAGGAGAACCCTATGGACCAAAACAAAAGGCAAAACAAATGGGGCAATTGAGATGAAATAGGATGCTTAGCACAGCAGATCAAAAGAAGGGGAGGGACAGGAAAGGGGGAGGAGAAATACAGTGTTGCAAGGAACAATACTGTATAGGGACATGGGATGTGAGGTCTATGAATCAAGGAAAACTGGAAGTGGTAAACAAGGAAATGGAAAGAATAAGCATTGACATCTTGGGAATCAGTGAGTTAAAATGGACAGGGATGGGTGAATTCAGCTCTGGAAACCATCATATCTACTACTGTGGACAAGAAAACCTCAGAAAAAACGGAGTAGCCATAATTGTCAATAAAAGGGTGAGAAAAGCAGTAATGGGATATAATCTCAAAAATGATAGAGTGATGTCAGTCAGAATACAAGGCAAGCCATTCAATATCACTGTAATGCAAATATACGCACCAACCACTAGTGCAGATGAAACCACAATTGACCAGTTCTATGAAGACATAGAACACCTCATAGAACAGACACCAAGAAATGATGTACACATTATCATAGGAGACTGGAATGCCAAAGTAGGAAATCAAAAAGTAAATGGAATAATAGGCAAGTTTGGTCTTGGAACACAGAATGAAGCAGGCCAAAGACTGATAGAGTTCTGCCAAGATAACGCACTGGTCATAGCAAACACTCTCTTCCAGCAACACAAGAGGTGACTTTACACATGGACATCACCAGATGGCCAACATCAAAACCAGATTGATTACATACTCTGCAGTCAAAGATGGAGAACTTCCATACAGTCAGCAAAAACAAGACCAGGAGCAGATTGTGGCTCAGATCACAACCTACTGATTGCAAAATTCAGGCTTAGACTAAAGAAAATAGGAAAAACAATTAGGCCAGAAAGATATGACCTAGAAAACATTCCTTGGGAATACACAGTGGAGGTGTGAAACAGATTTAATGGCTTGGACCAGATAGACAGAGTGCCAGAAGAACTATGGACAGAGATGCGGGACATCATGCAGGAGGCAGCAAGGAAAACCATACCAAAAGAAAAGAAGCGTAAGAAAGCTAAGTGGTTGTCCGAGGAGGCTCTTAAAATAGCAGAGGACAGAAGGAATGCAAAATGCCAAGGAGAAAAGAAAAAATAGACTCACTTGAATACAGAATTTCAAAGAAAAGCAAGGAGAGATAAGGAAACCTACCTGAACGAACAGTGCAAAGAAATAGTGGAAAACAATATCAGGGGTAGGACTAGAGATCTTTTCAAAAAAATTGCGGAACTCAAGGGAACATTTAAAGCAAAAATGACCATGATAAAAGACAAAGATGGCAAGGAGTTAGCAGATGCAGAAGAGATTAAGAAAAGATGGAAAGAGTACACAGAGGAACTCTACAAAAAGGACCTCAACACCCCTGATAATCACATTGATGAGAACATTGAACATGATCCAGACATTCTAGAGAGTGAAGTCAGAAAAGGCCTTAAAAAACACTGCAAAGAACAAAGCCAGTGGAGTTGATGGTATCCAAGTTGAACTTTTCAAACCCCTACAAGATGATGGAATCGAATTATTGCATTCTATATGCCAGCAGATTTGGAAACCACAACAATGGCCACAGGATTGGAAAAGATCTGTATATGTCCGATTCCCCAAAAAGGGTAATGCCAAAGAATTTTCAAATTATCGAACAATTGCGTTCATCCCTCACGCTAGCAAGGTGATGCTCAAGATAATACAGGATAGACTGCAACAGTATGTGGAGAGAGAATTACCAGAAGTGCAGGCGGGTTTCAGAAGAGGCAGGGGGACTAGAGACCACATCGCCAACATAAGATGGATCATGGAAAAAACAAAGGAGTATCAGAAACAAGTCTACTTCTGTTTCATTGATTACACGAAGGCTTTTGACTGTGTCGACCACAACAAAATGTGGCAAGTAATTAAAGAGATGGGAATACTGGAACACCTTATAGGCCTCATGAGAAATCTGTACATGAATCAAGAGGCAACAGTTAGGACAGAAAATGGAATGACGGAGTGGTTTGGAATAGGAAAAGGAGTAAGACAAGGCTGCATTTTGTCACCCTGCTTATTCAACTTATACACAGAACACATAATGCGCAATGCAGGGATGGAGGAATCACAATTTGGGATCAAAATTGCTGGAAGAAACATCAACAATTTGAGATATTCAGATGATACCACCCTAATGGCAGAAAGTGAAGAGGACCTAAAGAAGCTCCTGATTAGGTTGAAAGAAGAAAGTGAAAAAGCTGGCTTGAGACTCAATATCAAGAAAACCAAGATAATGGCAACAGGCCCTATCAGTCCCTGGAAAATAGATGGGGAAGAAGTAGAAGCAGTGACAGATTTTACTTTCTTGGGATCTAAGCTCACTGCAGATGGTGATTGCAGCCATGAAATAAAAAGGCGACTGATTCTTGGGAGGCAAGCGATGAGAAACCTGGGGAGCATAGTGAAAAGTAGAGACATCACATTGAAAACAAAAATTCGCATAGTCAAAGCAATGGTATTCCCTGTGGCAATGTATGGTTGTGAGAGCTGGACCATTAGGAAAGTTGAGGGGAGAAGAATAGACGCCTTTGAGATGTGTTGTTGGAGGAGAGTTTTGAGAGTCCCATGGACAGCGAGGAGAACAAATAGGTCAATCTTAGAAGAAATCAACCCTGACTGCTCCTTAGAAGGTCAAATAATAAAGATGAAGCTAAAGTACTTTGGACATCAAATGAGAAGAGAGGATTCACTTGACAAAGCCTTGATGCTTGGAAGGGTCGAGGGCAAAAGAAGAAGGGGACGGCCCAAGATGAGATGGCTAGATGGTATTGTGGAGACAGTGGGCGCAGGGCTGAGTGAGTTGAGGGGGATGGTGGAGGACAGGAGTGCCTGGAGGACAGTGGTCCATGGGGTCGCAGAGGGTTGGAATCGACTGTGCGACTGAACAACAACAATAATCTACCTTTGGACTTAGACTTCATCTGACTGATAAATGTACTCTGGCTTCCTCGACCATGCTATTTGGCTAACCCTTGAAAGACTCTCTCTTTCTCTCTGTGCAGCACTACTTGGCAGCTCCCCCGTCTTGCCAGGGTGAGTTTGCATGACCTGGTTGTACTTTGTTCTGATGTTTGTCTTGCCTGTCAGTCACCCAGGCCCCAGACTTTTAGATTTTTTTCAGCCAAAGGGAATAATTGTATCTGCTAAACTTCCCTAACTGTTTTACACTGTGTTTGGTGAAATGTCAAAATCAAGCAAGGATCATTTCCATTTAATTGGCACTTGTAAATCAGCTTTCTCATTCGCCCAATCACTTGTTCTCTTAGGAAATCTATGTCTGCATGATTCAAATAAAGGGATTTTATCAGATCCAATTCTTCCCAAAGGCTGTTCCATGAGATGATGATGGGACAGTTTCATTTGATGCCTTGGCTTTTGGTCTATGGTATTCCTACCTCTTTGATTTCATCTCCCATGTCATCTGATATATATGTGTGTGTACTCTCTGAAAGAATTGCTTGAACCAAGTTTGGAAGGAAATGTCCCCAATATGTAGGGTTTCTGGGATATTATCAGATTTGATACATAGGTTGTTATATGCTGCTATATATGTTATATACTATTTGTTGCTATATTATATCATCTTCCCAAAAACCTTCCTGTCAAATTCTCATTCACAACATAGGCTGTCTCACAGAAGAAAGGATGAGCTCACACAATTGTCAATAGATGTTAAAGGTTAAACTCATTAGCAAATGTTCAATATTAGGTGTTTGTTTTGTATCCTCCTACTATTTGCAATTTAGAAGAGGATATTTACAACTAATCTGAATAACAGCCAGAGAGCATCTGCTGTTACCAGTTGTAAAAAGCTATATTGATTTGTATACTTATCTGTTATGCTAAAGAATCACTCTGTAACTGATGTATATAAATTGGTGCCATGAAGTCCAACTCCCGTGTCTGAAGAAGTGGACTTGATGTGTGAAAGCTAACATTAAAATTTAACAGTTAGTCTTTAAAGTGCTGCAACTTGTTTTGTTTTGTTTATTCTCTGATATGCTTGAAACACAGACTAACACAGCTACTATTAAAAAAATCATTATGTAGTCGATACACAGCTCTACTTCAGATCATAAAGAGCATGTTCATTGAAAACAGTGCAGTAAAATCAGTTTGTCTCAGCAAGACCCTTTCATTCAGTTTGGCTTAGCAAGACCCTTTCATTCAGTGAGAATACTCTAGCTAGGACTAATAAGTGGATATACAGTAGTTCTTTATTTGAAACTAACCACTAACTGTTAAAGACATATTACAATGTGTATTCAATGTAAACATTTATGTTACTATAATGTCACACTTGGGTAACACAGCACACACCAAAATGCCTCAGTTTGCTTCTAATTTTTTAAACGTAGTCTAAAACAGCAGGTTAACCTTGTAATTAAGCTGCAATTATGCAGTACACCAGAAAAATGTCGTAAATGAGTGCAATAATGAAACCTAATTATGTACAGCTTTTAGTGCTGTCAATAAAGATGAAGGGTGGCATGTATTCACTGAAGTTGAGATTTACAAATAAATAGCTAATTTGGAGTATAGATGGTGAATTTCAGGGCATTTTACACAATTTCCAATTAAGCTAGTAAAGTTGGAACTCTTGTAACAGAGCAGAACACTTTGAAATGTATATAATTATACACAAGCCTTCATGAGTTCCTTTTGGTAAGAATTCTATGCTTTTGAAATAAGTAAAAACAATTTACATAAAATTTTCTATATGATATATGGTTCATTCTTCCACCACTACCCCCGGTCATACTTTTAGCCTGCAATCCTGTACACAACTAGATGAGGCAAGGGCATTTGGTCTGTGACATTTGTCACCCCATTGATCACTAGCAATGGTGGGATGTCAAAAATTTTATTACCCCACCGTGATGTCATCACAGAGTGGGCAGAGCTAACATCATGATGTCATGATGTTGTGGGCGGAGCCAAAGAAAAATAAATAAATAAATAAATAATTTAAAAATAAAATAAAAATAAGCACACACACACACCGCTCAACCTACCCACTCACAACACAAACCCATAAGTAAATAAATAAATAAATAAATAAATAAAATAAAAATATGTTAAAATATACCCACGCTCCCAAACACCCACCCCCCACCCCAAACACAAATCAAACAGAGCTTTTAAACCAGAGCCTAAAGCTTATTCTGGCTAATCTTTCTCACACTAGGTCAGATGGAAGGAACTACAGAATGAACTCACCACAAGATGGCTTCATTTTGGCACTTTTCAACAGTTAAAGAAGTTAGGTACTAAGTCTTTGCCTAACCAGTTCTCTAGGATAATATGCCTTAATGTAAATGTAAAACAGCTGTACCTCCTTAAGGGTTCTCCAATTGGAACAGCAATTGGAACAGCCCAGGTGTAGCTTATTGATGAGGTAACTCCAAGACTTTGCTTAAAAACCCCAAGCCAGGCCACCAGGCCTTTTTAGGAACTGTGGTAGTACGCCAATATAGGTAAAGGTATTAAATACACATTAAAACACACACAGACACACCACATCCAAAGGTGACTTATTTACCTGGGGAGCAGGCTATAGGGAGCTTCAGGCTAGCAGCTTCTCTTCCTTCTCCCCGCTTGGGAGGACAGCAAGGAGGCCATGCATACGCACCATGCACTGTAGGCGTGCATGCACACCAAGTGCTTGGCGTGCATGTGCAGTGAGGGGACCAGTGAAAATGTAAGCCTCGAAGGTGGTTCCCCCCAAAAGCTGCTACTGGTTCTCCGGGACACTGGGAAAAGTTACTACCGGTTCTGGCGAACTGGTGAGAACCTGTTACATCCCATCACTGATCACTAGGGTTGATTTGGCTGACCTGGCTGGCCAAGTTGGTATGCTCTTTCTCACTCCAACCTCCATGTGTGTGTCTTCCAAAGCTGCACACTCATTGGAAGAGGATGGTTATTCCAGAAAGAAGAGTGCACTATTCATCAACCAAGGGTATACAATGACCATAACAACATACACGGGAGTATGCCATGTAATGGATGCAAGGAAGTTTATTCTCTTGGTCCAAATAGGAAAGGACCCATTCTACCCTGTTTTGATCCTGTTGCCTTTTTAAGAAGCCAGCTTAAACATTTTACTGCTTCAAAGTGTATAGAAGCACCACCTAGGGCTTGGGAAATATCTCCTAGATTTCTTGTTCTTGGGTGTTCCTGGTTAAACAATGACCATGTAGTATAATTAAGTAGTACTGTGTAGTCTTCCAGTGGAGGCAACCTTCTTTAGCTACATCCAACCCTTCATCCAAAAAATGACAATTTGCTGAAAAGTTTAAAAAATATATTTAAAATGTAAAAAGGAATACAAAAAGGAAAAGCATTGCTAAATTACTGTGCAAAGTATATCTCCTGAATTGCTGTCTTCTGCAAAACTACCAAAGATACAGAAGCCCTGTCCTCATCTACATCTCACCACTCTATCCAAACCCAACATTTAGTAACACTGCTGCAAGCCCCACTAGTCAAAGCATATGACAATTGTGAATCTCTGGGATCCAAACTTTTTTTTCTTTACCCAAGGAGATCCATTCATTGGTGACCCTCAATGTCACATGCCTAATTGTATCATTAGCTGCAGACTAAACTGCACAAGATAGTGGTATACCTAATGATATTACTATGGAAGTCCTATTAAATTCCTATAATGTGGCATGGTTCATATTAAATGGTCCTGCAATACGTATTTAAGACAAAGTTGGGACAGTTAACATAGCAACTCATGGCTGGTGTCAATTTAATATCTAGTGTTGCTTATGCCTATCTTGGTAGATAGACAGAAGAGGAAGGGGGTGGTCACCTGCCTCATGCACACAGCTATAAACAAAAAGGCAAGCATTGCCCCCCCCCCTGTTGTTCAGTGACAAAGGATGAGTGCATCTACCATATTTTTTTCTCAGTCTACAATGATTATTTTTAATTGTTAGGTATGAGGAGGTATGCTAAGTTGTTATGTTCATATAGGAAAAAAGAATAAATTAAGTCATCTGTATTGTTCAAATTCAACAGGTACAGCTGCTCCCAAATGAAGATGACCAGATGCACAATTACAAGATGATGGGTACTTGACTCAGTAACACTACAAGCAAGAAGGATCTTGGAATTGTTATAGATCACAGGCTATGTATGAGTCAACAGTGTGATGTGGCTGTAGAAACACCCAATGCAGATTTAGACTGCATTAACAGAAGTATATTCTCTTAAACCTATGAGGTACTAGTCTTTCTCTATTCAGCACTAGTTAACCACATCTAGAGTACTGTGTCCAATTCTGGGCACCAAACTTTAAGAAAGATGCAAACAAGATGCAGGTGCTGTACAGAGAAGGGCAACAAGGATGATCAGAGGACTGGAAACCAAGCCAGAGACTGAAGGAACTGGACATGTTTAGCCTTAAGAAAAGGAGACTGAAAAGGGATATGATAGGACTCTTCAAATACCTGAAAGATGGTCATAAAGAGGAGGGGCAGGATCTGTTCCCCATCATCCCAGAGTGCAGGGTGCGTAATAACAGGCTCAAGCAAAAGCAAGATGGATATAGGCTGAATATCAGGAAAAACTTCTTAACAGTTAGAGCAGTATGACAGTGGAACCAACTGCCTCAAGATGTGGTGAGTGCTCCAATACTGGAAGCATTCAAGAGAGAACTGGACAACCATCTGCCATATCTGCTATGATTCGGATTCCTGCATTGAGCAGGGGTTGGACTCAGTGGCTTAAATTTCACTTCCAATTCAGTTATTCTATGATTCTATGTTGTCTTGGGCTGCCATGTAGTTGTTACATATGAAGAGTGTGCTTTAAAAAGAGTATTACAAACAGGGTTTAGTATGAAGAGATTCAGTTTCAGACTGCAAATCATAATGGACATTATCCTATTGCATTACTTTGTTTGTGCAGTGGGAATGAAAACACCAGCATTGGCATATTTGTGCTAATCAAACGTTGTTGTTTTTTAAATTGTACTTTGTGTGGATTTGTATCCTTGTGTATGAGTCACGTGGATCCTACAATTGAGAAATAAATCTTTTAAATTAGTGGCAATCTGCTGGTGCTTGTGATATCACTGCAAGTGTACAGAGTAGGCAGCAGTATACTGATCAATGAGTCTGGCTTATACCTTTGTCTGATGGGTAAATTAGGCTCCCCCCCTTTCTCCTGCATTCTGATTTCTTTAAAATCTCAAGTTCTTTCTGAAACATTTCTGATGAAATTTGGAAAAAGTATAAAAAATTCATCAACATTTTTCCTCTTTCCCACCTGGTTGAGTCTATTTTTTTGTTGATCCACCAACATTTGAAGAATATGAAGCTTATGAAGCTTTCAGTGGATCACCATTTATGGGTGGCATTTAATGTGAAAGGTTTTAAATCAGTGTTTCCTAAACTTTGGTTTTTGGACTTCAATTCGTAGAAGTCTTAAGTTAATTTCCCAAAGCACTGATCAGACGGTGTTCTGACTTAGGCTTCTGGGAATTTAACTCCCCCTATAGGGAATGGGGCCCACACTGGGAACCACTGTTCTAAATTGTGCAGATTAGACATCAACAACTTTCTCTCCTCCATAGCTCATAGACAACTTTTCTGAACTGTAGGTTTCTATGCATTCCCCCCCACCCCCCACCCCCCAAAAAAAAGATCAGTATAAAGTAATCAATGATACTTATCCAAATAAATGAGTTTAGGTTCTGGGTGCCAATATATTCCACATAGGCCAATTTCAATCCATGGAAAAGAAATTTGTTCCTACTCCCGCCAAAATTAATTTGGCATTTGCTATTGATTTCAAACAGAGCTAGACTTTGCACGCACTGTTGAAGTTCAACATGAATCAGATTCCTGAAATTCTTGCTGTGAAAATACACATACTGTTACCACCAAGAGAGCTGAATATGTTGAAGTTTAGACAAGCGTATCATTCCACAGTGTTGTAGGAAGTTTGAAAAGCCAAGTTTCCTGGAATTTATTAATGTGCAAGTGTTAAAAAGGAACTATAATGATCATGAGGAAGTTGCCTAGGCCAGTGATGGTGAACCTTGGCACTCCAGGTGTTCTTGGACTTCAAATACCAGAAGCCCTTCTGCTGATTAGGGCTTCTGGGAATTGAAGTTCAAGAACACCTAGAGTGCCAAGGTTCACCATCACTGGCCTAGGACAGTGTTTCCCAAATTCTGGTTCTTGGACTTCAATTCCCAGAAGGCTAAATCAGTCCACTGACTGATCAGTGCTTTGGGGAATTGACTTAGGCTCCTGGGAATTGAAGTCCAAGAACCAGAATTTGGGAAACACTGGCCTAGGATATTAGTGAAAGGACCTCTCCAGCCGGCTCCTTCTCATCAGAATGAAACCCACCCAACCCCGAGAAGCCAGATTTAGCAGTGCTCAGAGCCCACCCTGGAGGCAGGGAAGGGTGAGTGTGTGGGTTGACAGCGTGGTACGGGGAGCCCAGAGGCACAGGGCCCATAGCATTTGCTACTCTTTATATATGACTAATTCAGCACTGCCACCAGGGATGTGATTCAGCTGAGGCAGCACCAGCCATAGTGGTAGCTGCAACTGTTATAATGTTCCCTTGTAAAAATACATGACACCAGAAGGAGAGCCTTCTCTGTGTCCATCCCAGCCCTATGGAACCTCTTGCCAATTGAGCTACATAAGCAGACAGAGCTGCTGTCCTTTAGGAAAGGAGTGAAAACCTGGATGGCGGGTCGGTTCTTGGGGACGGGTGGTATAATGACCCTGCGTCTTAGTGACTTGAGCCACTGCAGGACGGAATGAGCTCCCGTCTTTGTCCCAGCTCCTGCCAACCTAGCAGTTCAAAAGCAAGAAATTGCAAGTAGTTAAATAGGGATCACTTCGGTGGAAAGGTAACAGCATTCCGTGCGCTCCAGTGTCTGGTCATGCCTGCCACATGACCATAGAAACGTCTGCAGAAGCAGACAGTGCTGGCTCTTTGGCTTTGAAACAGAGATGAGCACTGACCCCTAGAGTTGGATACAACTGGCTTTCGAGCAAGGGAAACCTTTACCTTTACTAATCTTTTAAATTGGTTTTTAATTGTTATTGATGGTTTTGCTGTGAAATCACCCTGGGTCACTTTGGTGATCAGGGCAATAAATAAATTTGATTAATAAATAAATAAAATACATTACCCAATACCATTTGAACAGCTATAGCATGCCTATAATTTAAAATCTGTACGTGATAGGCAAATTCTGAGTTCAGATTTGGAATCAGCACACTCGATATCATTTATTTATTTATTTATTTATTTACTTCGACTTATTATCCCGCCCAATCGGGTCAAAAACCCAACTCTGGGCGGCTTACATACACAATTTAAAATACATAGCTAAACCACAACTCAATATAAAACCACAAATCAATATACGATAGCCTATTCACAGTTAAAATATAAATTAATACAATAATTAAAAGTTAAGCTAAAAGAAATTAGACATTTCCAAGTTATAAAATTATGCAATTATTAAAAAACAGAACCAGGGTAGGAAGGTAAGAACAACGGGTGGCTGTCTCATCTGATAAGCCACCCAACATGAGATCCGGTATTTCCGGATCCCCAAACTTGTCCTGCCAGCCAGGTTTTAAGACCTTTCTGGAAGGGCAGGAGCTCTGTTTGTTGACGTAGATCGATAGGCAGGAGGTTCCACAGGGCTGGGGCGGTCACGGAGAAGGCCCTCCTTCTGGTGCTAGAGAGGCGAGCCTCTCTAGCTGATGGAATTGCAAGGGAGCCTCTCCGATCCGCCCTGGTGGGACGGGCAGACGTTCTTAGGGTGACACGGTCTCTGAGGTATCCTGGCCCACTACCATATAGGGCTTTAAAGGTAATGACCAGCACCTTGAATTGCACCCGGAGACATACTGGCAACCAGTGCAGCCGCCGAAGCAGTGGTGAGGCACGAGCGTAACGCCCGCACCCCATCACTACCCGAGCAGCCGCATTCTGGGCCAGCTGGAGTTTCCGAATGGTCACCAAGGGCAGCCCCATGTAGAGCGCATTACAATAATCAAGTCTGGAGGTGACCAGTGCATGTGTGACCCTGAGCAAGGAGTCCCGATCCAGGAGTGGGCGTAACTGGTATATTATGTAAATCACCTGTGTTATTTCCAGTAGCAAAATTGTTGTTGTGCAGTGTAATAAATTGAATCACATCTATGCAAGATGGGGAGAGGGCACAATGAATTGGGGAAAGATGTAGAAATTTCTCACAGGGTTTGCTTTGTTTCCTTTTGCAAGTTGAGAGTCATCTTGGATCCAGCATTGGAGATAGAAGATTATCTCAAGTAGAATACCTATTAGCTTTACCTGATCAGACAACATTACAGACATAGGGAAATTCATTTACCACAAGATTGCTCATATCCTAATTCAGTCCAGTTGGATCAGACTGCTTCAGAGCCTTATCACTTTAGTTCAGAGGTGCCCAAACTCTGGCCCGTGGGTCTAATTGCCCCCTTGCATATAATTAATGCAACCCACAGTGAGCACCCGGGCTTCACCGCAGACCGCCCCCCACCCGCCCCCACCCATTTTCTCCCCAGCCGTTTGTTATTAAAATAGGAAAGATGTGTCTTAAGTTCAGATACTTACACAATTTCAGCAGTGTAAATGCAATATGCTTTCTGGAAAAAGAATGGTTAATGGAAGGGGCTTTGTTCCCCTCCTCCTCCTCCACAGCTTTTTAAGAACTATGCATTAAAATTGCATATGCTCAAAAAGAGCTCATAGGCAAGAAGCTTGTAAAATTCCTGAAGGGTAAGTGCACAGGCTACTGAGGTCTAAAGATAAATGAAGAACAATTTAAGGCTGTGTTCTGTTCAGTCAGCATCAGGGCAATAAAAACTGCATTAGAGTGATCCTGGAGCACTCAACAGCAAAGGCAGAAGCACCTGAAAATCCAGCATTTTCCATTTAATGATCAACCCTACAAGGTCTCACAGGCAAAATCAGGCCTTTTGTTTATATGTACTTTTGGGAATGACTATTTGGAGAGGGGAGGGGACTGTGGTGGCTTAGTGGTTAAGACACTGAACTTGACAGCTGGAAGATTGGCAGGTCAGCACTTTGAGACCCAGGTGCTATATGACAACGTGAGCTCCTGCCTCTGTCCCAGCTCCTGCCAACCTAGCAGTTCAAAAGCAAGAAATTGCAAGTAGATAAAAAAGGTACTGCTTCAGCAGGAAAGGTAAGAGCATTCTGTGTGCTCTGGTATCTAATCATGCCTGCCACATGACCACAGAAACATCTGCCGACAGCGCTGGCCCTTTGACTGTAAACAGAGATGAACGCACACATACACAGACACACCCCGAGTTGAACATGACTAGCTTTCGAGCAAGGGTAGGTTACCTACCGCAAATGTGGTCCTGTGAACATTCATATTAATGGGTTTGCTCACATGCAAGATGGAGAAGGGAGACTTTTACCTTATTGTGGGGTGGGGGGAGGGGGAGGAGTGAATTGTAGGTCACAGACCTATGATATATTACTTCAACAACCTGCCCCAAAGCACTATGCATGGAGAACCTGGTTCAACCACTTACTGTTATTAAAAACTAGGGTTGCCACTCTCAAAATGTCATGTTCTGCTTGCTCTTGCCTTCCTCCAATCTTTTATCTTATCTTTATAGGAAAATAAATGTATCAGTTCTTGGTGACTCATTCTCTGTATCTCTGTATTTTACTGAATCAAAATTTCTGAGAAATCCTCCATAGGGTACATCGTCAGATATAGTCCACTTTCCAGGAACACTTCTTCAATTTAAAAAAATTCCTAATCTGCCAGAATCAGACGTCCTCAGAGTTGAATTGTGTATCTGTCAATAGCTAAACCTACTACCTGTAATGTCAGGGAAGCAGAAACAGAGTGGGTGACTACTGCTATTGCTGGAAATAATGTAATGGGGATCCAGATTACTTTCAAACTGATGCTACCCCATTAAGCCCTTGTGTATTCACATTGGCTAATGTTATCATGAATCTGCCTCGCTATGCTGCATCAGTGTGTTCTGGGCATCAATGCCTCTCCTTTTCTGTCCAAACAAGGAGGAAGAAGTGAATTAAAATGTCAGTTATTGTGAGTTTTAGGTTTAGTTAAAAATCAATAAAACAATTAATTCTGCATGTGATCTCCCAGCAGAAATTTAATGGGAATGACAAAAAGCTCTTTCCACCATTGTATACGAGACCATATAAAATATTTGCTCATGTCCCTAAACTTTTGATCTAGAAAATCACAATGTGTTTTCTCACATTGTAAGGAACATTCCACTGATTGTGTATATTACATTTTCAGCCTGTTACAGTTTTTAAAATTCCAGGTGATTCCTTGCAGGGTACAGACCCACATAATTAAATCTTCTTCTGACTATAAAGTATTTATCCACACTGGATATTAGGAAGTGGCTTTTCATGCATTCTCTGTACAGCTTCAGAGTCCATACCACCATTGTTGGCTCTGCGCATCCACATGTCCAAGGGGTTTTGTAAAAGGATGTGGCAGTGCCTTTATTTACATGCAGAGTGAAATAAGCAACATTTTATTAAAATGTCCCTTTCTCCTGCCCATCATCCTTCACTGCAAATTTTTTATACCTTTTTCTTACATCTCCTCTTTTTGGCATCTTGGTCACCCCCACTACCTACCAATTTTTTTCCAAGATACCAAAGTCACTCTGAACTACACTTCAAAGAAGAATCAATCTCTCTCCCCCCCACCCAAATTGTGTATCTCCTTGTGACTAATCCTTTAAAAATTGCAATGGGTCGAGTACTACAGCGATACCTCCATTGAACTCTATAAGGTCAACCTTATAAAGATTCTAGTAGTTTGGCAATTAAAATCAAAATCCAAACTTCATCACTTTCATTCCATTCGATTGTTGAGCAAACCTGTTTTCATATCTTCATTTATATATTTGAGGTGACAGAGAAGAACATACTTTAATGGCCAAGATTCCTATTACTAAACTTTAGACTGAACAGATTAGCCCATTGCAAGCAGCTTGTGCACTATTGGGTGCTTGTTTTATTAGGCAATAAAAGCAATGGGAATCACAGAAGTAAAGTTCATGTGGTGGAATTTTTGTATCATGCACTTGATTCATCACACAGAAAGCAGTCTTTCTGTTCCTTAGTTAGGCAAGGCCAAAGGATTACAAAACAGGCTATTTTCTGTTGGTGCATATATCGTCCTGACTGACCGGAAACCTTTAGCCTTATTCAATTATTAAACAACTAGGTAAGGCAAGCATACTTAGAAGAGAGCATCTGTCTTGCCCCCTGTGTTGCTGTGTTCTTCATGGTGTCAATAGCGGGTCTGCAGAGGAGAATTTATTTCTTGCATGTAGACTCTACAAATTGAGTAAAAATCCTGGAATATCTGGTTTTTCAGTCAGGTCATGCTTTTCCAAAGTAAATCTATTAAGACATTTTCTGGATTCACTTATTGCCTTTTGCAGCATAGACTGCAAATGCTTCCCTTCAAATATTCTCATGTTAGGCCTTGACTGAAGAATGCCAAACTAATTTCATTATCATTAAAATGTGGACCTCCTGCGTGTGCCAAGGCTGGGGAAAGCAATAACTGCCTCTATCTATTGCCCAAATTAATTTGACTAATGGCATGCCAGTCTACATTCTCTTGCATAGTTTGGCTGAAGAACAAATAGAAGCCACATCAGAGCATTGGCACAGATGGTGCATATTTGAATTTTACAAGTAATCTGCACTTCACTGGAGGCACAGTTCGAGGTGGGGGGGGGGGAATCCTACATCTGCCATCTAACCTCAGAATGAATGAAACTTTTGAGGCATTAAATGCATTAACTGGACAGTGTGATCCATTTGTTGCCCTCAGGATTGAAAATCTTATTTTCCCAGACTGGAAAGATCAGAAAATCATGGGGTCTTTTGGAGGGGATTTTATAAAAACAACTAATGGCACAACACTGCCAAGGTTTATTGAAGAGCAAAATAGACTCTCAAGGCAGTGAGGATTGGGAACTAGAGCCTACAAAAGTTGCAGGATAGAAAGCTTTCCACTAGCACAATAAAAGACACAGGTAATGCCAAAAACAATATAGTATGTGACAAAGATCATATAGAATTCCATTAATAAAAAGCATTTAAGTTTAAAATGTTGCATTAATTGCTACCATGTTCAGTCTAACTAAAAAAAAAATGCCTGGAAATTGTAGTTGTTAAGTGCTGCAAACTGAACTAAGTCATACCCTGAGACAACAATGTATATGGTGTATCCACCTCCAGCCTTTAGCTACTGGCTTCTTTGCTACTTTGGAAATGCTTTATTGTTGAACAGTAGAATGATGATCTCAAGTTCAAACATTTTCTGTTCAGTGCTAATACAACGGGTCTAAGCCACTAAAGCCATCATATGAATGAAACTACCAATCCGTATCACCCATATCAATTGGCAATCCATCACAAAGAAAGGTAGATTTGGAAATTTTGGAGAGCCTTGAGTGTATGGCACACATTTGAATGTTTGTGGATGTATGCATATGTCTGTGTATGTCCATGTATATGTGTGTATGTGTAAGAGTGTGTGTTAAAGCTGTATAAGTATATTTACAATGCTTTTGGTCATTATGGGTATGGATCAATTGGATCATTCATGCATATACAGTATATTAGAGTATGTGTATTAGGACATGAATATGATCTAGTGTAATCTTTTTCCATTTTTCGTTATTGAGTAGAAAAAGACTAGCTGATTAATCACACAGATCCAAATAACCCAGCCAATGTGATTGTTGCATAATTTTGAAAAATGTGCAGTCTTGAAAATATACAAAATCTCTTTGTGACTGAGGAGGAAAACGTATATATCTCATGGAGACCTCACCTTGGCAGTAAGGTCTATGCGTGTTGATAAAGTGAGGATGAACCAAGTTAGCTTTTGCATGCACAATCCTACTATCAAAGATGTCTGGGGGCCAACTAAGCTGACACTATAAAACTGAAGCTAGGACTTTTGGAAATTATTTAAGGCTGTCCTCATCTTAGAATAATTTTATACTGGCATGGGGCATATATCCCATAGCTGGAGGTTTGGACCTGGATTAATTCAGTTCCTCCTTTACTCCTCCCTCTCTTTTCTTTTATGGTTCTGTCAACTGATTTTAGCCAGCACAACAGTTGTGACATCAGATCCTTATATCAACAGATAACTGATACATTACAGCATAAGGGGGTTCTGTTGGCACAAGTGCAGTTGGCACAAGTACAGGAAGCTTTTCCCCATGTTTACATCATTTTAACTAGTTTACCTTTGAGTTAGAATTATACTGCCTATTTTACTGAAGGAACTGGATAGGGAAATACTACCTTTCAAAACATGCAGCCGTTAGCATGACTACTTTGGGGACCTATAGCCAGAACTTAGAAATAATGTGTATTATTTAACATGTTCATGCTATAATTATTACTTTTGTATTAAATAGGGGAAACAGAGCTATCCTTCTAAAAATACTATTTGAATGAACTGTAAAAATATTATTATTTTTTAGAAGCCTATTCATCTTGGTTTATTCTCCTATTAGTGCAAAATCAACTATTTTAATCTTAATTTATCCGTTCTAATTGTGTTACTTCTGCGCTCTGACTCTGGCTGTAATGGAAACTAATTACTTTTCTTAAAACAGCATTTCATACTATCAAAGAGAATGCTAATCTATCTAGTCTGAAAGGGAGAGGTGAAAGTTTGAGTGTGAAGGCCATTTGACCCAAAATACCTGAAAGCGGGGCTCTGGAGGACGCAGCTGTCTGTCTCTGACTTAGTGTGAATAACTTGTTGTTTCTCTACAAATGTCTATTAAAACTGAAGTAAAATAGAGCATACATCAGCTGAAAGTTATTCATTCATGGCCTATATAGAATTTGAAAAATCTGCTTGAAGAACTGCTGAACAACCATGTTTTTCTTCTATCTTTCTTATTTTATTTTTAGATTTAACAGGAAGTTCTTTCAAAAAAACTTACTTTGCAAAATAAAGGAAATATATGTGAGAAATCAGTAGAGCCGTGGGGTTGTATTAAATCAAAGCATGATGGTTTATTATTTCCAGAAAGAAAAAGAGAGAACAAGAGAGAAAGAGAAGGATATGTCTGCAAATATTTGTAACAGAAACAGAGCATTTCCCCTTGCCCTATGACAACAGTCATTAGATTAGCAACATAACTTCACCAGTTTTATTTTTTAGTTATTCACTAATTTAACTAGGGCCCGATATCATTCTTTGCTAGAAATCTGGCTGCCACTGCAGTGCTCCTTTATTAGAACACATCTCCAGAGGGCTTTTAATAGCCACCAAAGGATGTGCAAGAACAGCTTTTTAAAATGCACGTAGCCATTATATGAATTAAACAGACTCCAATCATCATGCTCAAATACCTGGAAATGTTCTGCTGCTAATGAAGAGTATGTGCAGGAGGATGGGGGTGGAGGTTGAAAAGACAGGGGAAATGTATATTACTCGCCACTTCAAAAAGGAAAAGACAGAGTCAAATGAATGAACATTATATGCTTCTCAGGTTAAATGCTTTAGCATTCTTCTCAAATAATTTTCTCAGCTCCGCCAACCCATTTTCCATTAAATTAGTTCAATTGTGCATATAGAATGCATACAACCCTAATTTACTGATAGGATTTCTTTGGGTCAACAATACCAGAGTCATGATAAATGGAGACATGAACATTTAGCATGGTACACAGCCTTCTCTCTTGCTAGCTTTAAGGCTGTGACTAGATTCAGTGATGGGATGACCCCGGTTCCATCCGGTTCCCTGGAACCAGTAGAAACAATTTCAGAGGATTCTCCGAGAGGGTAGCCCATATTTAAGGCGTCCGGTTCCGGACCCCTCCCCGAAAGAAAAAGTTTTTTTTAAAATTGGAGCCAAAATGGCTCCAATTTAGTGCGCATGCACAGAAACTCAATCTGACGCATTGTGCATGTGTCAGATTGAGTTTCTGCACATGAGCACTAAATTGGAGCCATTTTTGCTCCAATTTTAATTTTTATTTCATTTCAGAGCTGGAGCCTCACTTTTTCAGAGTGGCAGCGGCAGCGGTGGTGGCACTAGCCCTCAGAGGAGGGCACCTCCCCCGGGGCACGTTGAGGCCTGCCCGGGCCGTCCACCGCCGCTGAGCCCTCCCAGGGACTTGGGGCCGACAAGCTCCCATGGCCTGGGGATGCCTGGCGGGGAGCACTGCCACCACCTGCAGCCTCCTCCTCCTCCTTGGGCCGGTGCCTTTTTGGCCCAGCTGCGGCTGCAACTGTAGCCACACCCAGGGGCAGCCAGGGGCTTCGGGCAGTGGTGACTCTGGCGATGGCTCCGGCCATGGCCGTGGCCAGGGGCTGCAGGCGGTGGCGGCTCTGGCCGCGGCCCTGGGTGTGGCCAGGGGCTGCAGGCAGCAGTGGCTCTGGCAGCGGCTGTGGTTGGCGGCTGCAGGTGGTGGTGCCGTGGCCTTCGGAGGAGGAGGAGGCCGCAGTTGGGGGCAGAGCACCTTGTCAGGTGACCCCGGGCCATGGGGGCTCATCGGCCCCAAGGAAGGTAAGTAAGTGAGGGTTTTGTATTTGGGGTGGGTGGGTGATTTATTTGTGTTTTGGGTGGGTGGTTGTATTTTTATTTAATTTTTATTTTATTTATTTTTTTATTTTATTTGTTTAAGTTATTTACAGGTTTGTGTTGTAGCTGTCTGGTTGGGTGGGTGGGTTGAGGTGTGTGTGTGTTTATTTTAATTTTATTTTTTTTTATTTTTTTATTTTTGGCCCCGCCCACGACATCATGACATCATGACATCATGACATTGGCCACGCCCATGACGTCTGTGACATCATGGCATGGTAGTAGAATTTTTGTCATCCCATCACTGACTAGATTGTCACATCAACCTGAGCTGGATCAGGCTAATTAGGGCTGCCTCAAGGGGTGATATGCCATTTACCATGTTCCTTGCACCCACATGCAGGCACTTGGTGGTTTGGAGGCAGGAAACCATACCACATTTCAAAGGAAACATATGTAACATTATGTGGGGAGTGTGGGATACTTGGATTTTTGCTTTCTTTTATGGGTAAGTGACATATCACATCATAGGCTTGCTCAGTGGTGGGATTCAATTCCCCCCCCCTACCTACTCTGTGGGCATGGTATGGTGGGATTGCCCAGGGGAAAGTCCTGTGTTATTTCAAAACTTGGGTGGGTGGGGTCAGCCAGAATTTCTGCTACCGGTTCTGGCAGACTGGGGCAAACCTGTTGAATCCCACTACTGGGCTTGCTACCAAAGTGAAATAGTGCTGGATCAACAAGAAAAGAAATGTAAGAACATGCTCTATGTCATCTCCTATCATCCTCTTTGTAAAGCAGGAGAAAGCTATATCTTTCTTTCATTTATTGGTAAGTGACACATCACTTCATTGGCTTGCTACCCAAGTGACATAGTACTGAATTGATGGGAAAAACATCTAATTGTGCCACATGGGTTCAATACTGCTGAGCAAACATGCTGGAAAACAAACTGAAATGGAACAACTGCAGAATGGAGGTGATACCTTTTATAGGGTCACTAAAAAAATAAAACAATGAAAGTGTTTGTAACTCACAGGTCACTTCTTCTGGCAAATGTACATGGCATGATGTAAAAGCCAGGCTGGGTAGCTTAGATGTTCAATGGGAGAAAGATAGCAGGCTGCATCTTTTTAAATCCAAAGGTAGGAATAGACTTATTCTACCTGTGCTAAAAACAAAATTATAGTCTATAGCTGTCCATCCCCTTTGGCCAGTGATCCAAAAAGGTGTGGATGCAGTGGTAGGATTCTGGCATTATGCCCCAGTACACACGTACCAGTAGTAGAAAATCTGTGCACATTGCTGCTGCCGCCAAAAAGCCTCAGCCTGAGCCACCTATCTGGAGAGTGCCTTGCCATGGCAAGGGAGGCACAAAGCCATGCACCGCCAAAGCCCCATCTGTCAGGCGCTTGAGGAAGGAGAGCAGGTTTGGGTGGCTTGGGACCCCCAGGCATGGGAAAAACATGAGCGCCACCATCATCCCCACTCTTGTGCCTACACAAAGGGCTCCTGTGGCAGCAGAGGCCTCTCCCCCACCCTGAACATGAGAGGCTAGAGCGAGAGCCAAAGAGGGAGTGAAGAGTTAATGAGGGGGGTGCCTGCCCTTCCCCTTGACGGAAAGCACACCTGACCTGCTTCTGCACACCCAGATCTGAGGTTTCATCTCCCTCCTGTCCCCTCCTGGCACAAAACAAAATAAAACAAAAAAGAGCAGGACAGGAGGAAGAATTCTCTTCCCTCACCATGGCATTGCACTGTCATGACAGGCAGCTTGGGCTGGGGCTTTTTTGGCGGTGGCAGTGGCACATGCAGAGTGAGGATGGAGCTGGCCCAGAGGTCACATCCACAGAGAGGGTAGTACAATTTTTTGAATCCCACCATTATGTGGATGGGTATGGAAGAAGGTAAGGCTGACTGCAATTACCTGTATATCAGGGAGTTTCCAGAAAATAGATCAGAACCTGGTCATGCCAAAAGTTAACCAAAACACTTTTTAGGGCATCTGATCACACTCTTAGTGTACTTAAGCAGTACATCATTGCTCACTCAAGGGAGAGTAGTATCCCATCTTGGCTCATAAGGGGTAAGTACTATCACATTTTGTTTTCTAGAAGGTGAGAAGAAGGAGTTTGGTCTTGTCCCTTTACATCCTCCCCTTCTCAAGAATGTTGTGTTTCTTCAACTGTTTTAGTGTTTCTTTTTTTTATAAGCTGCTTGGCATAGGCTTGTCTTAAAAGGTAGAGCAACTAATTAAAGAAAGAGAAAGAAGGTGCATTAAAAAAGCAGAGGCTGCAAGGGAAAAAAATGGTCCAGTTCAAACAATTCTTTAACTTACATACGATCATGACTACATGACAGAGGAGGAAATTTCAGAAAGTAAGACAATTTCTCTCCCCCCCTTCCTGAGTACATCTGTGTGTGTGTGTAAATGTGAGAATGAACAATTATGCAGTGATTTGATTGACATAGCTAAACACTCTCTTTTTGAGCTAATCTTGCTTTAGATTGTGTATATGAAAATGATACACTGATTTCCACTTGTTGTGCAAAAAAGCTGTATGCATAATTTATTCCAAAATGATATTTTGACTTCTGCATTAAGAAACACAACCCTAAGTGAACTTTTTGGACCCTCCCAACAGATAACAGTTACAAGAATGGTGTGGAATTAAGGTTCTAATGAAAGCCTTATATGAATCCTACAGAATTTGATGAGAAACCTGACAATTTTATTACATTAGGTCAGGAGTTCTCAACCTTTTTAAGCTGGAGGCCAGGACACACTCCTTCAGACAGCTTTGGGGGCTCGATGGCCATTTTGTCCTTTCTCCACCACATGGCACTTCCAGGTGTGGTGGAGGTGGTGGTGGGCCACATGAAATGGTGCTACAGGCTGCATCCGGCCCCATGGGCCACAGGTTGAGAATCCCTGCATTAGGTACTGGACATGGTGCTAAGGACATAACTGGCCTAGAATTGTGTCAATAGAATATATAGGATAAGTGTGGCTCATGTGTTTGAAAATCAAGTATAATGAAATCTTGTTTAAAATTAATATGGACTTCCTGATGCAGCTCTTGTGTTATTCCTAAAAGATATTTTAAAAATAGCAAAAATCAAAACAGTATTTAGCAGTGCTTTAACTCATATATTTAATAGCCACTAATGTTATCAAATATTTTCATTTAGCCCACCAAGTAAACATGTAACACCAGCCATTGTTACAGTTGGAAGAATAGGGTTGCATATTTGCTATCTGCTCATGGCAATCAGGTCTATCCTTCTAGATCAGGGGTTCCCAACCTAAGGCCTGTGGGCTGGATCAGGCCCATGGTACTATTTCATATGTTCCCCCACCCGTGCAAGGGCACTCAAGAAACAAAATGGCTACCCTTTTGAAGGTGTTAGAACAAAATGGTCACTCCCATTGTGCAGGCAGGGCAAAATGGCTGTCCGGGCCTCAAAGCTGACTAAAAGAGTGTGACGTGGCCCCCAGCTTGAAAAAGTTGGGAACTCCTGTTCTAGATTGTATTCAGCAATGCTGGATCTGAATCTGAAATTTGATAAAAGACTGTTAATGTTTTGTAAAATACTAGGATGGTCAATCAATCTCTTATAAGAGCTGACTGATAAGTGGGAAATCTGCTGGATAATTTTGAATAAGCATTCAGAGTCTAGAAAATGATAAACACTGATTCCCAGCAATAGGATGTAACTGTGTGTGATTCCTTAAAGCATTTCTTTCTTTCTTCTTGAAAGAATACAGATCTCAAAGTCATGCTGCTCTTGGGACTTTTTCATAAGAAGATGAAATGAGGAGTTGAAAACAATGTTTTTCCTAGTCCAAAGACATACAACTTCCTGGTCTGGATCAGCCCACCAAAGACCATATTGTCCTACCAAATACTTGGTAGCAACAGCCAATGTTTCGGACAATCTCTCCTTGAAATTTGATAGCAAACACACAATTCTCCACAGTAGGGAGATAAATCCTTGCTCACCTTGTCCTCATGTTCAGGAAAATGACCTTGCAAAAATGTCCTCCTTGTCTGCAAGAGAATGAGATATTTTCTGTTGGCCTAAACCAGATTTATTTGGAAGAATGATTTTTGCACAAATGGCACATAAAAAACTTTGCTTCTCTTGCATTTAGGGACTCCAACCCTCATACTATTCCGAGTTTTCCAAGTGACGTAGGGGAGGTTGATTTCCTTGGCTATATCCTCCTTAAATGTTGTTCCTTACCCAGTGAGCTCCTTCCTCCATCTTCTGATTTGTTTTGGCTCTTGTGAACTTTCAAGAATCTTTGTTCTTGCCACAAAGACCTTGAGGCACATATCCATTCAAAGGATGTCAGGGGCTATTTTTATTTATTTATTTATTTATTTATATTTCATACTTGCTAACCCGCCCCAATCGGGCAAGCCCGACTCTGGGCGGCTTACAACCCAAGTTAAAACACATCAATAAAAAATTTAAAAATTCATAGACTAAAACAGTATCTGGGGGTGTCGTCAGAAGGGTAAAATCCTTAGACTAACCACCCCACATGGGATCCCACATCCCTGGAACCCCACACATGTCCTGCCAGCCAGGTCTTTAAGCTCTTCCGGAAGGACAGGAGCTCTGTCTGCATGCGCAGCTCAGTTGGGAGGAGGTTCCAGAGGGCCGGGGCGAACACGGAGAAGGCCCTCTTCCTGGTGCTAGCGAGGTGAGCCTCCCTAGCCGATGGTACAACGAGAGAGCCCCTCCGATCCGCCCTGGTGGGACGGACAGATGTTCTTAGGGTGACGCGGTCTCTTAGGTATCCTGGCCCACTACCATTCACTTGCTTAGTTTTCTTGGTGTCCTCTGCTACTTCTTTTCTTATTTTAGGTGGAGTGAGACCACCAAGGGGGTATATTTTCTCAACTGGTGTAGGTTCATGACATCCTGTCATTTTATGCATAGCTTCATTCACAGTGATGTCCACTTGTTATCTTTTCATCAGCAGTTTAGATTTAACAAAATGATACTGGTAAGTACTAATGAGTTATGAAAACCAACCAAAAATTGCAATTGTAAATGCTCAAGGGTTGGACAAATTTAATGTGTTACCATTTTGGTGAATCTTTTGAAGAGTACAAATAGCAAGTTTTTTATATTGGAGTTTACTGTTGCAACATTATGGCTTTGATGGTCAGACTGTAAAAGGAAAAGAAAGTGTTGTTGCAGATGCATTGTCACATAAACCAGAAGTAGACAGTTAAACTTATTTGATCAGTTTTTGAAAAAAAAATGTTATTGGTATATAGAGGTTATAAATATTTTTTTTTTGAAAAAAAATTGTAGCACATGTAAAATTGGTATATGTCTGATTATATTTTATGATGTTTACCCTGAGTAAAGGTAATTTGTAATTATTCTAGTCTACCCATTGATTATACAGACAATTAGGTTGGGATTCTCAAGATAATCAATGTAAAATGTTGTAAGCTGGGAAGATTTATTAGGTATGAAGCAGAAATGAGGTCACAGTGGTTTGCTTCTGATGGACCAGTCAGAACATCCCCAGCAGGATGGTGCGTTCTTTGCCAAAGTTTAACTAGCTTGGCAGTTGGTGGTTGGAGGGAATTTCTGTCTGACAGGCACCAAAGAGTAAAGAGCTCTATTTGGGGACATAAAAGAACTATCTTGTAGAGAGACTATAAATTAAAGATAAATGATTTTATTAGGTTATTACTTAGGGGCATTTTCAAGGGAGAAGGTGATTTGTTATCTCATATAATGCTTGTTATAAATATGACTAAAAGTTTTAAATTCTAAGGAAACTAATCTGACTATAATATGCTCTTATTTTTTTAAAAAATAAATGTATTCATTTAGTTATTATTGTAACTCAGCTTGTTTGAGTGAGGTGATTTTTTTTTAAAAAAATATAACACGACCACAGTAACACAGAGGAGTGTTACATAGTACCTTTATGGTGAAGTGTGACAGACGAGATTTGGAGACCATTTGATAAACATCATACCAACAATGGTACTAAGCAAAGGAAGGTTTGGTTATTGTCCTTATACTCTTATTGAGGGGCTATTGGAGTATGGAGTATGCTTGGTTCTCTGCTGGCATCTGGGGTTTTTGAATGTTGCTTTAATCTGTGTTTATTTTATTTGTTTAATTGTTTTGATGTTCTGGAAGTTGTTTCAATGTAAACCACCTTGAATAATTTTTGTTGTTCAGTCGGCACAGTCGATTCTGACCTTTTGCGACCCCATGGACCACTATCCACCAGGCACTTCTGTCCTCCACCATCCTCCTCAACTTGCTCAGCTCTGTGCCCATTGTGTCTACAATACCATCTAGCCATCTCATTTTGGGTGCCCCCTTCATCTTTTGCCCTTCACCCTTCCCAGCATCAAGGCTTTCTCAAGTGAATCCTCTCTTCTCATTTGATGTCCAAAGTACTTTAGCTTCATCTTCACTATATGACCTTCTAAGGAGCAGTCAGGTTTGATTTCTTCTAAGATTGACCTATTTGTTCTCGCTGTCCAGGGGACTCTCAAAACTCTCCTCCAACACCACATCTCAAAGGCATCTATTCTTCTGTGCTCAGCTTTCCTTATGGTCCAGCTCTCACAACCATACATTGCCACTGGGAATACCATTGCTTTGACTATACGAATTTTTGTTTGCAATGTGATGTCTCTACTTTTCACTATGTTCTCCAGGTTTCTCATTGCTTGCCTCCCAAGAATCAGTTGCCTTTTTATTTCATGGCTGGAATCCCCATCTGCAGTGAGCTTTGATCCTAAGAAAGTAAAATCTGTCACTGCTTCTACTTCTTCCCCATCTATTTTCCTTGAATATTGATAGACTCTAATTCAGCAATATACAAATATTATAAATTAAATAAAAATAAATGCAGTATCTTGGCTGAAAAATTGTTTATGTAGGTTTTGCAGCATAAGGTTGATCATGTCCTCAGCCAGGGCAATTTTCTGAAAATTAAATATCTCCCTCTATCCTGTGGCCATTAAATCTTTTTCATCCTCAGGAACATGTGAAAGACAGAAGGATAAAGTAAGGAGACCTTAAATTACCAAAATTAACTGTCATTAAAACAACTTTATGACAACTTTAAGTAATTAAAATCTTCTCCCTTCCACTTCACAGATCTGACAGGTTCCCAATGATGAAAACAATTGTATAGGATTCACAAGGGTCTCAGGTAAGAGGAGAGAAATGTTTATTTTTTTAAAAAAATGGTACCATTTGTTGGTATTATCAGCTTTATGCTATGAAACTCACATTAACAGCTGCTTTTAGTGAGAATTCAGTTTTAGCAGGAAAGTAGAATTGGAAGCCCAGGTGACTTGTATAACAGATATTGAGTGACTTTTATTTACAGTTCCAGACAGGCAGAGGGATTTTTAAAAACCATAGGAGGCTTATTAAGCCACAAAAGGCTGCTATCAATGCTTGGTGGACTGCATTCAGCTTCATCAATCATGAAACATGCCAACTTTATTTGGACTGCAGATGCTATCAAAGCAAGAGGAAAGGAAAAGATGTTGAAATTTGTACCAGATCTGTGACCTCATGTTCAGCCTCATCAAAAGCAAGGACCTAAGTTTCACTTCCAATAGGAATTATTTTCTAGCATAAAAGTAGAATTGAAGGCCCAGACAATTCCTTTTGTGAACCAAAGCACACCTCTTTTAGGGAAGATCACCAAAATATGAGAAGTAGAATAGACAATTGTCTGAATAAAGTTTAAGCAACATCTTCAGATTCATACACAAGGATTATTAGCCCAGAAACAATTATTCACTTGCCCATCTCCACATATCTTATATATTATCCTCTGGTCACCAGGAAGCAACTATCTTATATTTTATTATAAAAGTGACCAGGTCTTCTTTAGCTTTGAAGTTTAGCAATTCACAGTTCATTATATGAAGGATTATTAATACCATGTAAAAATCTTGTTTTCTTGATAGCAAGGAATTGCAAAACAGAGGTTGTCAAACTTACTTACGCGAGACGCCGATGCCGCCGCACCCTCCCGGCCCCCGTCACCGGCTGGGAGGAGGATTAAAGGAGCCTCCCTGGGCCAGGGAAGGCTCAAAAACGCCGCCGCCGTGAGACGCTGCCGCCGGCGCACCCTCCCGGCCCCCGTCACCGGCCGGGAGGAGGATTAAAGGAGCCTCCCTGGGCCAGGGAAGGCTCGAAAATGCCGCCGCCGCCGCGAGACGCCGCCGCCGCCGCCCCCTCCCGGCCCCCGTCACCGGCCGGGAGGAGGATTAAAGGAGCCTCCCTGGGCCAGGGAAGGCTCGAAAACGCCACCGCCGCCGCGAGACGCCGCCGCCGCCGCACCCTCCCGGCCCCCGTCACCGGCCGGGAGGAGGATTAAAGGAGCCTCCCTGGGCCAGGGAAGGCTCGAAAACTCCGTCGCCGCCGCGACACGCCGCCGCCGCCGCACCCTCCCGGCCCCCGTCACCGGCCGGGAGGAGGATTAAAGGAGCCTCCCTGGGCCAGGGAAGGCTCGAAAACGCCGCCGCCGTCGCGAGACGCCGCCGCCGCCGAACCCTCCCGGCCCCCGTCACCGGCCAGGAGGAGGATTAAAGGAGCCTCCCTGGGCCAGGGGAGGCTCAAAAACGCCGCCGCCGCCGCGAGACGCCGCCAATGTCTTGTTGGACTTTGTTGGACTCTCCCTCGGCCAGCCGGCCTCGAAGGGAGAGAACCTGGGGGTCTTGGGTGGCGATAGAGGGCTCTGGGGGGAGGGGTTTGGTGGGATATTGTTTATTGTTCTTTTTATATTGTTCTTTTGTTTACTATGGAAGCCGCCTAGAGTCAGGTTTGCCTGAGCGAGGCGGGGTACAAATTTAAAGAATAAATAAATAAATAAATAAATACTATAGGTGTCAGTCCTTGCTAGCCTTTTGCATGTGAAAGGAAGAAACTACGGTAAAAATATGCCTAAAGAGTGGCTCTCTTAGAGACTAACTCGCTTAAAGAGCAAAATTTTCTCTGAATGGTCATCCTTGCTTAACAACTAAAAACAAACAATCCCTCCCTCACCAGAAGTCACAATCAATCACTTACAATAGCAGCAGTGACACTTTTTTCAAGTGTTTCGCTTAAAAAGCAATCCTGTGGAATGCATTATGCTCCTTAAGCAAGGTACCACTGTACTTTTCTTTTGTCCTCATCTTGCAAACAGGTGAGACATTTTCTGCCAGTATCAGTAAAGGTTTTCAAACTTGAGAACAAATATTTCCATAAAATTACAATTCACCAGTGCTGCTGTCTGCTACAGGAACTCCTAGCAGTTGTTCATTTTCACCATAAGAAATTAAAACAGTGATTTGTTCCTTCTGCTGTATCTTTAGAACTTCTGGTAACATTTTTCCGTCCCAATGAACTACAACAGCTTCCTTCTCTGGGATATCAATTCATTCCAAGATCTTCTCAGTGTATTTTTCTCTGAATACTTTTCACTGTTCATGGATGTTGGTTTTTGACACTTTGAACTCGTCAGGATTCTCCCCAAGTGCTTCTATGATGGTAGTTATGAGTATTTGTGTGGCATTTCTGTCAGATACCATACACCGATCCAACAACAGAGATAGTTTCATGGTTAAAATTTCCCTAACCCCACGCTTCATCATTTTGCTATGAGATGGTCCAAGAAGTTCCTCGGTTTCTTGAGAAGTACAAACGTCCATTCGCAGCACATCCTTGATATATTCATCGCATGTGTTTTCCTCTTCATCACTGTCCTCATCTTCTTCATCATCAGTTTCTATGAAAAAAAGAAGAGAAAGAAAAGGACCAAATTAATTATGAAAATAGTTAGGTTGCTTATCTTGTTTTGTTGGTGCTTGGGTAAAAGCTAAACAATAAAAACCAGGGAACATAAACGTACCTAGCAAAAGATCAATATTCAAGCATAAATAAAAGAATCTTACCTACATCGAGTAAACATTCCATTTGAATTTGCTCATTCATTTTTGCAAGTTCCTTTTGTAGTTTTCTTTCTTCAGCTCGAACTAACTTCAGATCAACTCCAAGCATAGAGCCTGGCCGACTTTTATCCCTTTGTTTCAAAAGAAACTCCTTGTCTTTTTCTGATTTCATCATGGCCAAGGCATCTTGATGGGTGATATCAAAGATATCATCTACCTTTGAGGCGAACTTTTTGATTTTGTTCTTTGCAGTTTCCAATTTTTTATTCAGGTCCTTTTGTACATTTCTCCACTCTGTGTGAAGTTTCTCTAATTTACTAATAACATCTTTCACATGTTTTGTAGGAATCCGAGCTTTTCCCAAAAGAACAAGTGCTTCTTGTATGGTAATTCTTGCTGAATCTCTTAGATTCAATTTCACAGTATGCAAATTGTAGAACAAAGTGGCCAAAACTTGACGATTAGAGGGCACTTTACAACCGGTTATCTGGTGAGCTGGATAGCTTAGAATGAAAATTTTATCTTTGGTTCTGCTTCTCATGACGGAGGTGGAAGCCATTGTTTTACTCTTTTATTTTAATCTGGAAAAAAAACCACAACAATAATATACATTACAACAAATATTGGTTTCAGAAAGTATATGTAAAAATAACAAAAAAAGAAAGAAAGAATGTCTCCTTACATCTAAATTTACATGAAAATCATGATATAATGATGTGTGTTATTTAACATACAAAGAGAATTTGGTAGCCCCACCTCCTCATCTATTAATTTATTTTTGTGAAAAGCAACATCAACAACATGTGATTCATCTAAAGAGGAATGTTTTACATGTGAGCCAGTACCATGGCTTAAGTGTTGAGATTTATGTGATATTTTCTTCAGATCTGACACTTTTGTTGCAGCAAGCCTACAATAGAGGCTACCAACCTGCCCTGTCTTGCATGTTGAATAAACTGATTACCATGGTGTCCTTAAATTATAAATTGACTGTTTAAAGAGACAGTGATCATGATAACACATATATTCCTCTCCTACTCGCACAGTAATTGAATCTGTCGCAGTGCTGAACTTGTGAGCTCAAGTAGTGGCTTACCAACTGCATTATCCTCACAACAATGCTGTGAGCTGGTCAGGCTGAGACGCAGTGTCTAGACTAACATACCTCAATGAGTTCCCTGACATTGCTGGGAACTGAACCTGGCTCTCTTCATTCAAGCACTCAAACATGCTCTTTGCTGTCTAACAGAGATATGTACTTTAGGAAGTAAACGTGGTTCCCAACGTGGGGCATGTTAGTGTGCAGAGTGAACCCTTGGGCTTCAAGGGTGTGCCAGCAAAAGATCGGAGAGCACAGTGAACAATACAGCAACCAAAGCAGATACTCCATGTTGTGCAAAGAATCATTTTACTGGTGGCAAAATCAAAGACTGAAGGTTTCTCAATATATATACAATAGTAGCAAAGGAAGTTTCAAAAGTAAGCAAGACAGTCTTTTCCTCTTCTTATCAGTCAGTTCGGTTACTGAGAAAATCAGTCCAAGTGTAAACAGTCCTAATAGCAAAAGCAAAGAACAAAGCAGTAATCTGTAAGCTTGTGTAGAAATAGCACACAGTCAGCATTCAGCTACAAGCTTCTCACCAATCTTTCAGCAGTTTAGCTTCCAGCAGTCTTTCAGCAGTTCAACTTCTCAACAGTCTTTCCAGCAGTGAGCCTTCAGCATTCAAGCATTCAGGATTCAAGCAAGCGTAGCTGAGACCTTTCTTTTAAGCACATTGCTCACAGACTAATGAGCTAATAATCAACCTGTTTTGTTATATACACAGTACCCTTAAAGCAATATAATATACTGTAAGTATATTATCCTGCCCAATATGTCAGGCAAATACTTATGTACTAACAGGGCACATGCCCCATGGGGGGTGCAATTTGATGTTTAAGGGGGGCAACTAGAGAATGAGTTATTAACAGTTAATTGCCAGGTTGAGGACACCAAGATGAAGCCAGGGCAGATTGAGGACTTCACCGCCCCTCCCCCTGAGCCCCCATCAATATATTGCATTGTGATGTAATATAGTGTTTGTAAGTTGCCCTGAGTCGCTACGGCGAGTGGGCAGCAATATAATTTTGAACTAATAAATAAATTTAGACTTCTTCCATGTAACTAGGAGTTCACTTTTTGAATAATAAGATTTATATGTCACTGGGGTAGCATCAGGATTTTAGAGATGCTTAGGTAGGGCAATGCCAACAAGAAGGTTGGGAACTACTGTCCTGCTCCATCCAGTGGAACTTATTTCTGAATAAGAAAGTATAAACTTGGAGTTTGAGAGAAACAAATCTTATAGGAATTGGTTCATTGCTTTCATTGTATTATACTGTAAACATATTGGTAGATCAATGTTCCATTTCTGTTTTTATGGCCATTCTTCTCCTCTAAAACTCAGAGACTGTTTGTGTACTTTCCAAGGTGGGTGGGGGAAATTTCTAATTAAAACAAATTAATGGACGAAGTTTAGCTAGCCGGATTGTGCAAACAAAATGGTCAATGGTATTCCCTCCTAGTCTATATTTTTTAAAAAAGATATTGTTAAATGTAGTGCTGGGTATCAATTTTCAGCAGATTTCTCCATCTCTCCACTGCCTTTTGACTTCCCTCTGGATGTTTTGCTGTACCTGGGCCTTGGTCACCATGGAAATAACACTACACAAATGTGTCTTTTTTAAAAATGTGCCAACAATACTCTCATCTGTAAAGTAGGCACACTGTTGTCCCAAAATGTCATAAATTCCTCTCACCTCATTTTTCAACCCAACCACTCATGAACTGCAAGAAATCAGATTAAAAGAAAAGGTAGTGGATGAACATGTTATTTATGTTATCTTCTTTAATTTTGTAATGGGACTCTCTTTTGGTTGTAAAATTTTGATGAATTTATCAGTATTAGGCATGTATTTATTGTTGTTCAGTTGCACAATTGGGCCCAACTCCTTGTGACCCAATGGGCCATAGTGTGCCAGGCTCCTCTGTTATCCACCATCCTCCATCATCTGCCCAGATTTATGCCCACTGTGTCAACAATGCTATCTAACCTCATCCTCTGCTATCTCCTTCCCCTTTTGTCTTCTTCCTTTCCTACCATCAGGATATTCTCTGGTGAGTCCTCTCCTCATTTGGTGGCCAAAGTACTTGAGCTTGAGTATTTGTCCTTCCAAGGAGCAGTCAGGGTTGATTTACTTTAGGATTGACTGATTTGATCTCATTGCAGTCCAGTGAAATCTCAAAAGTCTTCTACAGCACCACAGTTCAAACACATCTAGTCTTCTATGCTCAGCCTTCCTTATAGTTCAGCTCTCACAGCCATACATTACTATTGGGAATACCATTGTTTTAACTGATAAGTATGACTGTTAAATAAACAAATAAATAAATAAACTATGCAAACTTTTGTTGGCAGGGTGATGTCTCTACTTTTTATTATGCTGCCTAGGTTTCTCATAGCTTGCCTCCCAAGAAGTAAGTGTCTTTTTATTTCATGGCTGCAGTCACCATCTGCAGTTATCTTGGATCCTAAGAAGGTAAAGTCTATCACTGCTTCCATTTCTTCCCCTTCTATTTGCCAGGAAGTGATGGGGCCAGATGCCATGAACTTGTTGTTTTATATTAAATTTCAGGCCAGCTTTGGCACTCTTCTATTTCACCTTCATCAAGATGCTCTTTAGATCTTCACTTTCTGCAATTAGGGTAGTGTCATCTGCATATCTCAGCTGGTTGACATTCTCCCAGCAATCTTAATTCCAGTTTGTGTTTCATCCTGCATTATGCATGATGTACTCTGTATGTAAGTTAAATAATCAGGGTGACAATATCCAGCCTTGTCATACTCATTTTCCTATTCTAATGCAATCAGTTGTTCTGTATCTGACTCAAACTGTTACTTCTTGACCCACATACAGGTTTCTCAGAAGACAGGTGAGATGGTCTTGTGTAATCCACACAATAAAAGGCTTTGTTTTAGACAATGAAACAAGTAGACATTTTTCTGGTACTTCCTTATTTTGCCATAATCCAGCAAATGCTGATAATTTGGTCTCTAGTTCTCCTGCCTCTTTGAAAGTCACCTTGTACTTCTGGTGATTCTTGATCCACCTACTTCTGAAGACTAGCTTGTAGAATCTTGAGCATGACTTTGCTTCTGTGTGATATGAATACAATTGTATGTTAGTATGAACATTCTTTGGCATCACTCTTCTTTGGATTGGAACATAAACTGAACTTTTTCAATCCTATGACCACTGCTCTGTTTTCCAAATTTAGCAATAGGAAAAGTGATTAAACTTATATACTGCCCCATAGTACTTACTGCACCTCTTGGTGTTCACAAGTTAGTTAGCATTTTGCCCCAACATGCTGGGTATTTTAGCAACCTTGGAAGGATGGAAGGCTAAATCAACCTTGAATCCTGGTCTGGATCAAACTTACAATGTCTGGATGCACTACAGCAGTTTAACCACTGAGCCACCAGGACTTTGATGGCAAATTGGGTGCAACAAATTAATGGCACCATATTTTAGGGCTTTAAATAGCTCAGCTGGAATACCATCATCTCTGCTAGCTTTTTTGTTAGTAAAACCTTCTAGGACATGTAATGGAATAGAAATGGGGCTTGCTTTTTAAAACAGTAAAGTAGATTTCTGAATTTTGTTCACACCAGAGGGAAGGAATTTGGCCTTCAACAGTGCTGGCAGGGAAAGATAATGTTGAGAGTAGATGTAGTAATGCTGAGTTTGGTGAGAATGAAACTTAGTTTAACAGACATCTAATGATATATAGTAATTGGTTGGAATCCTTCAGGAGGAGGGCCAAAGGTGAAAAATGTGTTCTGAGATAGAAGAAGGGGAAAGAGAAAGGAGGGGTTCTTTCACTATGTTTTAGAGATGCTTAGACTTGTGGTGGGAGGCTTAAATTTGCTACATGCTGGATGGAAATATGAGTTTAAAAACTGCTAAAATGTAGCTCACTAATTAACTATAGCCAGGCTGAAACCCAGAAGCTAAAAAGGGTTTTTATTTTCATATGTAAGATGGCTATTTTGCAAATCATGTTTCTTTGCTATAATTAGTTGAAACTTACTAATAAAACTTACTAATAAAAATAAATGTTTGGAACCCAGAACCATTGTCTCTAGTGAATCAAGAGCTAAGCTGAGCTGGGGAATATCTGGTGCCTTTGCCAAAGCTACCATACTTTAATAAAGCACATTACCTATGTCCTACCTGGTCTGGTTGGTTTAGCCAGACAGTAACCCTTTGCATACATATTAGCCCCAGGGCCAGGCAGAGAGTACTAGGGCTACACTGGAGAGGGGGTTTAGGCCCAGAGTTGTGGGTACAGGCTACTGGTTAAGTGGGGGAGGTGACATGAGGTGTAACGGGGCATAGGGTGTAACCCTTCCAGGCACAGAAGGGTTAATCCTTACAGGGCCCACAGGATGTCTGGTTCGAGGTCAGTGATCACTCCATTGTGGTTGTCAGGGATATTAAGGTCCCTCTTGTAGAGTTCTTCTGAGTATTCATCCCATATTTTCCTAATATCTTCCACTTCTGTTAGGATCCTACCATTTTTGTTCTTTATCATGGCAATTTTTGCTTGATATGTTCCCTTAATTTCCCCAATTTTCTTGAAGAGATTTCTAGTTCTTCCCCTTCTGTTTTCCTCTATTACTTTGCACTGTTCATTTAAGAAGACATCCTTATCCCTCCTTGCAATTTTTTTTTTTGAAATCTGAGTCACAGTCCTCTCCAGGTCTCGTTTTGGCTGACTGTATAGTGCTTCTCCATCTTTGACTGCAAAGTATTAATCAATCTGATTTCATTGTTGCCCATCTGGTGATGTCCATATGTAGAGTCTCCTTTTAGGTTGTTGGAAGAGGATATTTGCTATGACTAGTGTGTTCTCTTCACAAAACCCTGTTAGCCTTTGCCCTCCTTCATTTTGTACTCAAAGGCCAAATTTGCCATTATTCCAGTTACCTTTTGACTTCCTACTTTGGCATTCCAATTTCCTATGATGATAAGGACATCTTTTTTGTGTCAGTTCTAGAAGGTTTCGTAGGTCTCCATAGAACTGGTTTACTTCAGCCTCTTCTGCATCAGTGGTTAGAGCATAGACATGGATTACTGTGATGTTGAATGGTTTGTTTGAATTTGAACTGAGATCATTCGGGTGCAACACAGGGCTTTCCCTCTGGCCATGCACACCATACCACGCCCACAGAGTAGGTATTTAAAAATGTGAAACTCATTTCTGACTATAAGGGCCACTCCATGTCTTCTAAAGGATTCTTGCCCACAGTATTAGATATAATGGTCTCCTGAGGTAAATTTGCCCATCTCTGTCTAATTTAGTTCACTGATTTCCAAGATGTCAATGTTCAGCCTTTCCAGTTCATGTTTGACCACATCCAGCTTGCTTTGATTCATAGAGCTTACATTCCAGATTCTTATGTAATATTGTTCTTTACAGCATCAGACTTTACTTTGACCATAAGATCCATTCCATAGTTGTGTATCCTTTTGGGTTTTCCTCAGCTGCTTCACTCTTTCTGATGCTACTTGTACCTGCCCTCTGCTCTTCCCCAGGTGCATATTGGACACCTTTGGACATGAGAGGCTCATCTTCCACTGTCATATCTTTTCATCTGTTTATGCTGTCCATGGAGCTTTCTTGGCAAGGACACTGGAGTGGGTTGCAAGTTCCTTCCCCAGTGGATCATGTTTACTCTGATTTCTCCACTATAGCCTGTCCATAGTGGGGAACCTTACATGGCATAGCCCATATCCTAATCAAAGCACACAAGCCCCTTTGCCATGGCAAGGCAATGATCCTTGGAGGGGGATGCAAGTACAGTATTACAATACAGTAAAACCCTAGGTTATGGAATTATTCTGTTCCAGAAAGTTTTCTGTAAAGCAGTATTTCTGTAACCCAAAGCACAATTTCCCATACGAATGCATTGAAAATATTTAAAAAACTGTCCTGACAGTACAAAAAATAAAAATAAAATCCAAAAATAAATAAAATAAAATAAAATCAATGGCAGATACGATCCTGTCCCACACCTGGGCCGATCTCACCAGCTGGTGAGCAGCAGAGGTGGAGAAGATGGGGTGTTCTTAGAGGATTTTCCTTTCTCTCCCACACCTCAATCCATCAAACTTCCCAGCTGATGAGTGGCTGGGGTGGAGAAGAGGGGGTTCTTGAGGTGTGGGAGAGGAAGAGGAATCCTCTAAGATATTCCCCCTACTCCCCCCCAGCTGCTTACCAACTGGGGTGATTGATTGACCTAAAGAAAAGTCAAAAAAGTATGCAGTAAAAGTCAAAACATTCACACAGTAAAAGTCAAAAAATGCACACAGTAAAAGGGAATAGAAAAGATGAAGCTAAGCTCCCTACCATTTCTGGTGCTTTATCCTGAGGGTCTGTGTTGGGTGTGCCTCCCTGTCCAGGAGTGTGACAAACAGGAGTGGTTTGTCCAGATACTTTGGGAGCTCTCTTGGTAAAGAAACCGTTTACTTACTGGTAAGTAAGTGTCTTCTTTACCTCCTCTTTGAGAGTACTTTTTGCAGCTGCTGGCAGAGCCCACATCCTGGGCTCGCTTAGTAAAGAAACCACTTACTTACCGGTAAGTAAGCATCTTCTTCACTTCCTCTTCATGAGGACTTTTCATAGTTTCTTTACCAAGCGAGCCAGGACATGGGCTCTGCCGGCGACTGCAAAAAGTCCTCTAGAAGAGGAAGTAAAGAAGATGCTTACTTACCGGTAAGTAAACGGTTTCTTTACCAAGAGAACCCAGGTTGTGGACACTGCTGGTGGCCATAAACAGTCCTCCTGAAGAGGAGATAAAGAAGACACTTACTGGTAAGTAAGTGGTTTCTTTACCAAGCAAGTGCAGGTCATGGTCTCTGCCGGCAGCCGCAAAAAGTCCTCCCAAAGAGGAGGTAAAGAAGCCACTTACTTACCAGTAAGTAAGTGGCTTCTTTACCTCTCTTTGGGAGGACTCTTCATGGCTAGACATCCTGGGCTTGCTTGGTTAAGAAGCCTCTGGCTGGCGAGCAGAGGTCCGTTCGCCTGATGGCAGCTCCCTCACCAAAAACCCCACTCAAACGCCTCCCACTCAAATTCCTCCTCCTCTCTTCATGCCATCCACACTCTAAAATGGTGCAGGACTGCCATTTTAAACTCTCCCAGACAGAATGAACTCTGGGAAAACCTGTTCTGTAACATGAGTTTTTTTACATAACTCGGGACATGATTTCCCCAGAACTTCCTTCCATAAGTTGAGTTTTCTGTTACCTGAGGCATCTGTAACCTGGGGTTTTACTGTATATCAAAAGAAGCAGATGGATAAATAAAAGAATAAATGCAGAATTTTGAGTTATCTGAATAAAAAGTTAGAGTGTTGCTATGGTCTGTTGGAGGTTTGACATTACATATCTTTGAAGTTTTGGAGATACCCCAAAGCAAATAACTTGGTCTTATCCAAAGTAAGTTAACGCTGATTTACTGACCTAAGTAAATTAGAGAGTTGGGGGGAAAGAAATCCCTACAGATATTTTGTGTGTACATATTTGAGGAAAGAGGAGATATAAAAATGAGTTTTAAAGCCTTTGATAATAGTGAAAAAGTCAGCAATTTCACAACTGCATTTCCAGGAAGAAATGTGACAAGAACAGCAATTACATTGTTGAGATAAGGAATTGAACCACACAGTGTAACCCAAGAGGTACATTTAAGTGACTTTGTGGGATAGAATTGTTAGTGGCTTAACAAACATAAGTGAAAAGGGTTACTATCAGAAGCTTGCCTCCCATTTTAGAAATCTTTAATGGCTGAAGAGTTGAAATGTCTTAGGTGAGTAGAGATGCAACAGCTAGCTAATAATAGTTTAATGGTAATTGTTTATTTATTTAGTTTAAAATGCTGGTTTTATCCAAAACAGATATGTATACCAAGATTTTTTCAGTTTGTACTTTAGCAGACTTTCCTCAGCCCATGGGTTTCAGAGTATAACATGGCAAACTGTAATCCAGTATACTTGAACTGAGAGAAGGCAGACGTTCCAAATAAATGTAAAACATGGAATAAATATAACTTAGACTCTTAGAGGCTGCCTACATGGGCATATAATATGCATATATTAATCAGGTCAATCTGCCCTACCTCATTCCCAACCCATCATCCTTAGATTCTTTGCATTTAATATAAAGCTACAGAATGTGAAGCCCAAGAAATCTGATGCATATAGTCCTATTATTCCTGTTTTTTTACCAGCATTTCTTCCGACAGCACTTCTGCAAATCTAACAGCCTCAGGCAAGGCTTTCTCAGACATTGGAACTGCATTAAGTTTTGGATCATGCTTGAGTCATCTAAAATTACCCAACTGTGTCTTTGCTAAACATTGTCATCAAGCTGCTGTATTATAATCATGCTTCTTTAGCAACCAATGGCCAGGGAAGAAGCCAGGGCAGGTTGAGGACTTCACCGTCCCTCTCCCTACGCCCACACCAACGGCCAGGGAAGAAGCCAGGGCAGGTTGAAGACTTTGGCACCCCTCCCCCTGACCACCATCAACATATTGTAATGTAATTTATTGTTTGTTAGCTGCCCTAAGTCACTACGGCGAGTGGGCAGCAATATAAATTTGAAATAATAATAATAATAATAATAATAATAATAATAATAATAATAATAATAATAATAATAATAATAATAATAATAATAATAATAATAATAATAATAATAATAATAATAATAATAAGTATATCTTTCTCTGTGATCACATCTTCCTGTTAACCTGGTAGTGTTCTGTTCAGATTTAACAGAAACAGCAGAACTTTTTCTAATTAGACAGCTCCTTGCAGTGGTGCAAAGATAGTAATTGCTACCAGTTTATTTTTATTTCTGGGACATATGTGTTTCAGCAAACAGGCTGTGTCTGCGATGAAACAAATGGTATGAGTGACAAGTGTTGCATGTATGCCAGATAAGACAATTGTGGCAGTTGAGGAAGGAGGGAAACAGCCTATATGGAAGTCTATATTCCTTGGCTATTTTCTCCATAAGAGAGGGAGGAGTGTAGTATATATTAACATGCACAATTATTTAGAAAAATAGATGGAATTTTAGATTAGTGTTGAGTGAAGAAATGAGAAAGCATCTGGTGAGTTGCATGATGTGTATGATCAATAGTGTGATATGGGTAGAGAGATTGATTTTTAGTATTTATTAGGTTTGCATGTAGGTTTATAACTTAAGATTTGTCTTAGATTAGATTAAAGACTATCCAAAAGATCCTTATCTCATTTTCATTCGTTGTCAGTCCAACTCTTATATAAATATATTTTGAAACTAAAAATACATTAAATGTATGTACAATCTCTTTATTTTCTAAAACTAGTTAATGTATTATGTTAACACAAGCTCATATTTTAGGATGAGAGTCCCTGTGTATTACTGTAAAGTGGCACCCAGCAAAGAGAAGTTTGGATGTATCACAACTAGGGTTCCATATTTTGCCTGCGAGTGGAAGGACAGCAGAGAGGGGGCTAGGCTAGGCTTCTTTGGAAAGGATGTGCAAAACTTGAAAGCAGCAGGACAGACGGCCTTCTCTTGTATGTTCACCAAAGGTACCTTTGAGGATGATAGAACTGAAAGAAAAATATTCTGAGTACAGAATTTTAACACCCACAGAGGCTCATAAAGTAAGGTGTGGCCTTTCAGATAGCTTGAACCAAGTAATTCAGAAATAATTAGTAGTAAGTAAACAGAGATCCTCTTGAGTTGATTGCAATATTCTGGTTTTCAATATGCAGCCCATATATAATGGATATGTGTGTTCCTGAAATACTTCTGCACACCTTTCCTAAAGAGAAAACCAGTATCATATCAAATACATGTTCTCTGGATATGCATGTATTTACATGAAGGGCCTTTAAAGACTCAGTGATTTTAACAGGCAGATTCAAAATTATCACATTTGCTAAAATAAGTAGATACCTATGAAAAATAAAGTGTATTTAACCTAACACTAAAACAGCCAGTAAATCTTGCTGATGTAGAGGTTCCTTAAAGCTCAGAGGAGACAGGAGCAAAAGTAATTTTTAATTAAACATTGACAAATGACAAATTTACTATTACCAATCCCTACAGTTTTTAGACCATTTTTTGTATCTATAGAATATTGGGGATTTATTACTTCAATTCCTGGCATTGAGTAGTTATTACTAGAATACGTACAGTGTTATGCCAAATAGGATAGTAAATTAATTAAAGCAACCACTAAAGGTTCAATGTAAGTTGTTTTTAGGGGGGAGCACTTCTAAAATTTCAAACTGAGATAAATTGACATTATTGTGCTTTGTGCAGTGAAATAAATCCTGGCAAGTTTCTAATTCACAAACTATTATTAAAAATATAAATAGACACCCCTCTTGTAGAATAAATGTATAATTAAAAACTGTCATTGTTTAATCTATTTAAGATATCTTAGATCCCTGGTCTCTGCCATATTCTTCTTTTTCAAATTAAATAAACTAACCCTATGAATCTTACAAACCTGACTTGCATTGAGCAGGATATCCTATTTATTTATTTTATTTTTTTATTTTTTGGATTTCTATACCGCCCTACTTGGTGTGACCAACTCAGGGCGGTGTACAACATAATTAATATACAGCCGATCAATAGAGTCCAACAATAAAGGCAGAAACATACAATATATAAAAAATGTAACAGTATAATAGCAAGATAATATTCCAATCAGCATTACAAATATGATTCAGTGTCATAAATGCAAATATCAAGTCACAAATACAAATACAAATATCATCAACTTTCACAAGTATAACGTACGCCCGCCAATAGCTGTTCCTAATCAGCTGTCGGGGAATAGCTGTTCCTAATCAGCTCTCCTCACCCCCGCCGCCAGTCTTTTATCGGCCTCTGGGCCGAGATGGAAAGAGGTCCCGGAGGGGGAGGGAACGCCTCACCGGCCACAGCTGACATTGCTAAATTCCGTTCTAGAAATTCAAGAAGCCCTTTTTAGAGCAAATAGAACTAGAAACCAATCTATCCAGTAAAAATGTGCATAACTTGCAATTCCTGTTGTGTTGGGAAAAGTGGTTGGAGGTGGCAACAAGAAAACAGGAAGACCTAATGTGAGATTGACTCAATAAAAATTTACATCTGTTAGACTGCAAGATCTGAGCAGAACTTACTGAAAAAGACAACATGCTCATGGGGAGTGGGTCAGACGGCCAACTGAGTCGCCTGGCTCTTTTAAATATCCCACCTCTCTCCTCGGTGTTTTTAACTTGAATTTTAATTTTTATGTATGTGTTTTAATTGTTTTTAGTTGTAAAGCCACCCTGAGTCTTCAGAGAAGGGCGGGGTACAAATGAAATAAATAAATAAATAAACAAACAAACAAACAAACAAACATGATAGGAAGAAATAATAACTAACATGATATGCTGCTAATTTGCAAAATCTGAGCAGAACTCTTAATGATGTGACATTTTTGTACTTACAGTAAAACACCGGATAATGCTAAAACTTGTTTCCACAAGTCTTGGTGTTATCTGATTTTTAGTGTTATCCGATGCATGTTAAAATCCTATGGGATGGATCAGATAATGTTAAAGCTCCATAGAGATACATTGTAACCGCACAGGTGTTAGCGGTTGTTATCCGATCCATCCTATAGGACCTTAACGTTATTCGATCCAATTCTCCTCCCCAGATTACTTAACGTTATGCAATTTTAGCGTTATCCGATCCAATTGTTATGTGGTGTTTTACTGTATTTTATTTTCGTTGCCAAGTAATTGTATAGTGACAAGATATATGAAATGGTTGGGCATCTAACTACAAATAGGAGACTTATGACAGGACATAGGCACAAAAGCTTTGCTAACATAAAGTAAGAGCATATCCAGCCATGGAGCAACAAAACAAAACAAAAAACAAAACACAACCCAGTAATTTGATACCTTAAATGAATGCTCTTTTCTATATTTGTTCTTTATTATTTTAAAATATCTTTTACAAATATTTTAACAACCAGCAGCAGAATCACTTCACAAGCATAACTCGCACTGTTCAACAAGGAAGGTTTAAACATTCTCCAGAGAGTCAGTTAGCAGGACAGGAGTTAGGTTTTGTTCTTTTGAAGCCTGACTGACAAGTGGACTAATATGCTGAAGAAATACTCCTAGCATCCATCTATGTACACTTTTTATCCTTTCTTTAACCAGAATACAGTAATACCTTGGATAACATTTACCTCAGATAACGCTAAAATTGCATAACGTTAAGTAATCTGGGAGGGGGGAGAATTGGATCAAATAATGTTAAGGTCCTATGGGATGGATGGGATAACAACCGCTAAAGCCTGTGAGGTTACAATGTATCTCTATGGAGTGTTAACGTTATCCGATCCATCCCGTAGGATTTTAACATGCATCGGATAACACTGAAAATCGGATAACACCAAGACTTGTGGAACCAAGTTTTAGCGTTATCTGAGGTATTACTGTATTACATTTCACTGTTATTTTTTTTTAAATGATATATAAATGGAAAGCATTTTATTTTATTATTAGCAGGGTCTGCAATAGATACCTGTAAGTAAGTAACTGCAGGGTACCCCATGAACTGCAGAGACAGTTTTGCAAGAATTGGCTCTTATTTTAAAAGGACCACTAAAGGAACTCTGCCATTGTCAGTTCCAAGAAGGAAGGCTGGGGTGCCGGTTAGAATCCTGGTCCCATAACACTTTATTGCTGAGGAAGCACTGAAGACTCTAAGGAAGATTAAATAGACTTGGGAGAAAGAGAGAGAAGGACTGTTTATAAAAAGCTTCCTGCTTCTTATCATGATCTTCTTTTACTTAGAATATCATCTCTTCTTCTCAAGATCTTTTCAAAGAATAAACAACAGTGGCGTCTGAAATAAGAAATGTGTGTGTGTTGAGTGGGACAAGATGGTTGCCTAACAACACTGCTCTTCACACTGTTGATAAGGCTACCGAGAATGGATCTGAGATAGAGACACTCCTGAATGATCAGGCTTCTTTATTGTGACGTGTTTTCAAACATCAAAACATTATAGAACAACAAAGGCAGGCAGATTTTTTCCTTTCTGCAATGCCTGCTTACTGAGAAGTAAATCTCACTCTATTCCATGGGGATTAACCCCTTGAACATGTGCTTATTTTTTTATATTCCAGTGATACCAAGAGAAAGGGCTGCCAGTTGTCACCTCTTCTCCTGCATTCTGAAAGTTTTAAAGAAAAGTTAAAAAAAGGGGGGGGGGAATCCACCGTTACTCTTCACACATCATTTTACCTGATACCAGTGTTCTAGAAATAAGTGTCCATTCTTTTTTTTTAAAAAAAAAAAAGCAGTACAAACATTAGAAAAATTGAGGTTTGTGTAAAAAACTTGCATTTGCTTAAAAAAAAAAATCCCACCACAAATAAGATTTTCTGCACAAAATAAGTCTTCATTTCTTCTTCTTTTGCAAAACAGTGCAAAAGTGTAAAACAAAAATTTGATGTCATCGCATACTGAATCTTATTTTAGCAATTAGCAACTACATTTACATCTTGCCCCATAGTGCTTAGTGCACTCTCTGGGTGGTTCACAAGGTACTTTCCCCCCTAACATACTGGGTACTCAATTTACCAACCTTGGTCCCATCAGGATTGAAGTCACAAAGTCAGCAGTTTTGCCTGCAGTACAGCATCTTAACCAATGCACCACCAGGGCTCATGTTGACATTAATGATGGCAAAGTGGCCTCTTCAGAAACCCAGGAGAGCTAAGGGGACACATTGTTCTGTCCTCCAGCAACATACTTCCTCTTTGTATGTCCTATCATCCACAGCCTAATGAGAGTAACTCTTCCCTTTGTTCCATTCCCACTCTCCCATCTTTCTCTATAGCCCCCTTAGGAATATTGCCAGAAGTAGCAGAATGTTTAGAAATCCATCACCAATTGACAAGCTGTTAAGTTGTATGATACCTGTGGATGATAGCTGCATTCTGTTGACAGTGAAACAAAGAAACTTAATTGTTTCCCAGCTTGTTTATTTGGTATCTGTGATCATGATCACTCCCCATAATTTCACTCCTAGTGGTCGCATTTGCATGCAAATTAAACTGTCTTTTTGGTGGCACTTACTCTTATTAAAAATATTATTTCTTGATTTGGCTGCTCCAGCATGAAGCTAGCATATGGGTTCTCTTGGGAAAGTGCATCCGACTGAAAGACAAACTCCTGTTTCAGGAAAAATAAATGTGCCTTTGTAGCTAAAGTGTAACTAAGTGATTTTCATTTTTATCTCATTTTCAAGGAGTGCCTTGAAGTTTTTTCATGAACAGAATATAAGGATCCCTGGTATTAATCCTATGGCAACAACTGTGTGAGTTTCAAACTCATCTCCTCACACTCCAGGTACCCCACCCTGGGGTTTCAATGTTAAGGCAACACTCTTTAACAAAAAGAAAAATGGCAACAGAGAAATTCAGCTAAAGAAAGACTTCTCATTTTCTTCCTCAATGTGAATTTAATCTTTCTTCAAAATAATAAAGGCCATGCACATCCATAGATGTTGACTGACAAGAGACCTGTATGTAGTCTATAAGGCAGTTGTACATAATAGAATAATTTAATATTCTTTGTATTCATCATCTGTTTCCTATGACATTATTTTGGTGTAACATATCATAATTTAGACAGGCTCCTCATGACAGTACACAGTATAAGAATGATATTTTAAGAGCTACAATCTGATGGAGAGGTTTCAGTCTGATCCATTATGATTTAGCACTGTAGAAAGGCCATAACACAGGTGAAATGCCAGGTCCCAATTCTGTGAACTGGAGAGCTCACCTAAAAGAGGACCATACTTAGGGCTTTGAACAAGATGGAGGTGCTGATCCAGTAGCCAACTGATAAGTTTCAGTTCCACTACTTTAGCAAAGGTACAAGATAGGTTACTTCAACACTAACCAAGAGCAGCTGCTATGATTTGGTAAAATTTTGCAGAGTTCCCTCCAGGACAGTCTGCTTAATTTTTTGATTCTCTCAAGGTTCTGTAGCCAGCTATTGTACAGGGTCCATGGATTTTTATGTAGTCATTGACCAACATCTTGCTATGTAGTTATGCTGGCATGAGGGAGATGGCGTAACCCCATGATCGTGAACCTTGGCCCTCCAGGCATTTTTGGACTTCATTTTCCCAAAAGCCCAAGTCAGCATTCCTGCTAAACAGGGCCTCTGGGAATTGAAGTTCAAGAACAGCTAGAGTGACAAGGTTTGCCATCACTGGCATAACCCATAACAGCAAATTGTTATTAATTAATGCACAATGAGAAATCCAAGTTAATTGTGGGAATTTGTTAATTACGGGCAATTTGCTGCTGTGAGTGAATATAGTTCTTCTAATGTTGGCATAAGTACATGAGAAGATTTAGGTCACTGGCTTCTTCTAAGGTTGAACATTTGCAGTAGTGGTAACTAAAGGTATGGTGATGTGGTAATATAAGGTCATCCTAGATGGTTACTTTATTGGGTGTGATCACTAAAGAGATTCTCTAAAGCAATGCCATCCAGTTCCAATGGTTACAAGCCCAGGTTTAAAAGAAGGCCTGCTGCTAGACCAAAAAGGTTCAGAAGAGCCATGGAACAGGATTAGGCTGGTCTGCAATCTCCTGAATATTGTCTGGTCAAAGGAAAATAAATCAAACCAGACCATGCTCTTGAAATTTCAAAAACTGGCATAATTTGCTAATTCTCTTGCATAATTCAGTCAATAAATTGGAGAAGATTTATCAAGGCTTTCTTCTGATTAGAGGATCCCAAACTATATCCCTTGAAATCAGTAGGAAATACTGTCTCCCAGGGTTAATCTAGGACTAGCAGTAGATAGACTCTTAGATTAGGGACCAGGTCTGTTTCATCCTCAGAATTGTTGCTGCTGGACAGTTTTCTTTCAAAAAGCTCTTGGTCTGTTGTTATTGCAGAAAGGACTTGAGAAAGATTTTAGTTTTAAGCATAAGCAACATTTTTTAAAAAGGGACAGGGATGTTTGGGAAACCTCAAGCAAAAAGGTCTTTATATCTTCTAGATGGCACGAGGAAACTTGTTGAGGAAAACATTTTGAATACTTTTTTAACAATGTGTAAAAATAGCGAGGGAGTACCATTTGTTATGACATTTTTCATTTGGGGGTATTGTACAAAGATTGCTGCCCAGTGGAATAGTACAACTTTAAGGCCCTCCATGTGTTCTGAACACAGGTGTACATATTAGAGCCTCAAACTGATTGCCAGGCTGTGCATGCCTGGTCTACGTGCTCATGAAACAGCCCAGCTGTGGCTGATTAGAGAATCTGCCCAGCAACCCTGGGGTATAACTGTGGCCCTCTGGGAAGGGTCTATGGGGGAGGTTTTTATACTGGAGGAGGCTATCACTGGGAGGAGGCTGTTATTCTGGAGGAGATTATCTGTGAGGAGGTTGCTATTCTGAAGGAGTCTGTCATACTGAGAAGGACTGAGACACTGAAGGAGGTGATGGTGTTCAGAGTTTTTCTTCAACTGAGAAGAAAGAACTGCTAAAGGATCACCAGGACTTTTTCAGTGCTCCTGGAGTTGGAGCCAACAGAGGACTCCAAGCTGTCTACCTACTGTGGAGCTTGGAGAGAGTGAGAGACTGTTGTATATAGTCCTGTGTATGTCTGTCTTCCCCTCACTGTAAGTAAAGCGCACCTTTCCACTGAAGGCATATGTTTGTGTGTTATTGCACTAAGGCTTTCACTGCGTAAGAGCTTAAAAGTGCTACTCTGCTATCGAGCCACACATATCGCTAGGTGAATCCCTGATAACGGGTTATGGGCCCAGGGTGCGCCTAACAGCTATGCCCGACGCCCTAACTGCGCCCGTGAGTCTTCGCCTGTCAAGCCCGGAAGTGCTGTGTGCCTGGACTGGAGCTGTGGAGCCCTGATCAGCGTTCGGAGGAGCCGTGTTCCCTGGAGGACTCATCGCCTGCAGGACAGCGCCCCAACGCAACCAGACGCCCCAACAGAGGTCCAGAAGACGTCCACTTTGCTTTGAGTGCCCCTGCCAGCTGCATGTTTTGTGAGTCTGCAAGAGAGGGAAGAATGGCTGTTTCCAGTCTCTCACTGGTGCCCCTGCTTGATGGCACCAACTACCAGACGTGGTCAACCAAGTGCAGTCTGCTTCTGCGCAAGGAAGGGCTCTGGGACATTGTTGAGAATCCCCAGAAGCTAGAAGCCTTGGATGAAGAGGACACTGACAAAAGGGACAGACTTGAGTATGATAATCAAAGGGCTTTGGCAATTATTGGGTTAACTGTAGCAGAGAGTCAGTTAACATATCTTAGAGGGGAGAATTCAGCTGCCGCATGTTGGCAGAGGTTTAAGCAATTATATGTAAGGGACTCAGTCGGTTCCCAAATATCTCTCACCAGACGTTTGTTTAGGTTACGCCTCCAGCCTGGTGGAGATATGGCTCAGCACCTCCATTCAATTAGTGATTTGCTACAGCGTCTTGCTGAAACAAACTTGTTCTTTACTGAAGAACAAAAGGCATATATTCTCCTATCGTCTTTGTCGGAAGAATTTGATGGTTATGTTCGTCCTTGGACATTTTGCCCAGGAGTGAGTTAAATTTCCAGGGGGTCCAAGGACGCTAACTGGAGCAAAATAGGTTAAGGGGTTCTCTGAAAGAGTTCAGAAAACCAGAACCTCATACTGGAAGAGGTAGAAGCAAATCACCCCCTCCTCCCACTGTGTGTGTAGCAAAGAGATGTTTTAGATGTCAGAAGTCTGGGCATATTGCCAAGTTCTGTAAGGCAAGGTCAAGCCCAGATAAGGACAAGACATGTAGAAAAGCTAATCTCTCTGTTGCTGCTTTTGCTGATGTTGAACCTGGCACCTGGTTAATTGATTCTGGTGCATCTTTTTTCCATTTGTAAAAATAGGAAAATGTTTACTGAAATGTCTAAAACAAACCAGACTGTCACCTTAGCTAATGGGTCACGAGTCTATGCAGTGGGTAAAGGCCAGGTAAGATGTGAAGCTCTGGGCGAAGAGCTAGAAATGCTTTATGTCCCTGAGATGAAGTATAACTTGCTGTCTGTTAGGACCCTACTGAAAATGGGTTACTCAGTGACATTCCAGGGGAAGGAATGTGTCATTATGGGACATGATAAGGAGCTAACTGTCCTGATACACAATGATCTGTTTGTGTTAGGCTCCCGTGCACTGAGTGCGAATCTGGCTGATAAAGGATTTAGCAACAAGCTCCCCCATGACAAATGCATACACTTAATGCACAGACGGTTGGGACATGTAAATTTCCGAGACTTGAGAAGGACCATTGATCTGACTGAGGGCATAGCAGTGAAACCATGCAGCAGATTTCTGAGCTGTAAACCTTGTAACGAGGAAAAGTCTAAGGTCACTCCTGCAAATAGAGTGGGTAGTTTTAGCACTACCCAGCCCTTAGAGGTGGTGTCTGCTGAATTAATAGGTCCTATGAGCCCAAGCCCTGGTGGCTCAAGGTATGCCCTGTGCATTGTTGATCACCACACAAAATATGGGTTTGTGTATTTGCTAAGGTCCAAGGGTGAGATCTGCTCAACTTTAACCAGATGGGTAAGGTTCACCCAGAACAAGGCAAACACACAGGTAAAGACCCTAATCACTGATGGGACAGTGTTCTCAAATAAAGCCAGTACTGATTTCCTGGCTAGACATGGGATTGTCCACCACAGACCTCAGCATAGCTCAACTGTAGAGAGGAGAGGTCAAACTCTCCAGGCCATGACAAGGGCTATGCTAAGTGATGTAGGTCTCCCTTGCACACTCTGGGCAGAGGCTATGAAGTGTGCGAACCATCTGTTCAATAATGTTTATCACTCTGGGATTGGAGACATCCCTGCAAGCAGGTGGCATGGAAGGAAGTCAAACTTGGGCTATCTTCGAGTCTTTGGCTCTCCTGCCTGGGTACGCATCCCAGGGCAGCCTCGCCCTCGCAAACTGATCTTCATAGGGTATGAGGCGAACCATAGGGAGTATAGGTTTTGGATGCCAGGATCCAAGCAAGTTACAAGAAGTAAGAATGCCAAGTTCCTGGAGCACTCCCGGTGGAAACATGTGGAAAGTGTCCACATTCCTGGACTCCTGTTTGAGGAGGAAGAGGCACTGCAGCCTATCTCCCTACCCAGCAGTAGCAAGCTTGCTAGCAAAAGTCCCACTGATGGGGAAGCTGGGGTAAAAGAAGAGTTAAGAAGTGAGTCAGAGGAGTCTGACATTTCTGGGGAGTCTGGGGGAGATACCACTGATAGAGTCCTGCCTCGTAGGTCCAGTCGGACTAGAAGGCCACCTGATAGATATCAGGCCACTGTGGCGTTAATGGATAAAGCAAAGCCAGAAACCCCTACTGAGGTAGCTGCACTGCCAGGTGCAAAGTTGTGTGCACGGCAGGCAGAATTAGACAGGGAGGTATCCCCACCTCGGGACCTGTCTGTGTGTATGCCAGAATCTGAAAGGCATAGGGTACGTGGGTCTAGGAGACCAAGGTATTTCAAAGGTGCAAGAAAAGGAAATAAACTGTTTCCTCCTGGTGCCAATAGGCATGTGAAGACTGTAAGCTGATGTTGTAAATACTGAAACTGATTGTATTGTAAAGAATCTTGTACTGTAACTGTGTATATGTATATATTGCTTATGTATTCTGACCTGTATATTGTGGCATCCATCTTGTACAATAGGAGGAGCATGTTAGGACATTTATCATTTGGGGGTATTGTACAAAGATTGCTGCCCAGTGGAATAGTACAACTTTAAGGCCCTCCATGTGTTCTGAACACAGGTGTTCATAATAGAGCCTCAAACTGATGGCCAGGCTGTGCATGCTTGGTCCATGTGCTCCTGTAACAGCCCAGCTGTGGCTGATTAGAGAATCTGCCCAGCAACACTGGGGTATAACTGTGGCCCTCTGGGAAGGGTCTATGGAGGAGGTTTTCATACTGGAGGAGGCTGTTATTCTGGAGGAGATTATCTGTGAGGAGGTTGCTATTCTGAAGGAGTCTGTCATAATGAGAAGGACTGAGACACTGAAGGAGGTGATGGTGTTCAGAGTTTTTCTTCAACTGAGAAGAAAGAACTGCTAAAGGATCACCAGGACTTTTTCAGTGCTCCTGGAGTTGGAGCCAACAGAGGACTCCAAGCTGTCTACCTACTGTGGGGCTTGGAGAGAGTGAGAGACTGTTGTATATAGTCCTGTGTATGTCTGTCTTCCCCTCACTGTAAGTAAAGCGCACCTTTCCACTGAAGGCATATGTGTGTGGGTTATTGCACTAAGGCTTTCGCTGCGTAAGAGCTTAAAAGTGCTACTCTGCTATCGAGCCACACATATCGCTAGGGGAATCCCTGATACCATTCCCTGGGTCTGTTTTGTGCTACATTGCCTAATGCTGATCTACATTCATTCCTCATAAGGACCCTTTCCATATACCTGGAGTCATATTCTCAAAGTTCTTCATCATGATCATTTATGAATTCACACAACTGGGTTAACTTCAAAGCCTTGTAAGCAATAATCCACTACTAGTGTGCAAGACCGCTTCATTAATGGTGTGTATAAACCATTCAAAACAGAATTTAGTATGAATTCCCAGTCACGTAGCTGCATGTCAGATATATTGTGATGTTCAGATTCATCCAAGACTAACTGGATGTAGTGTTTCCTGCCATTTTTTAGGATAATCACTTCATATATTTCTTTCATATATGATAACAATAATTATCAATCAAACAAACAAAAATACAAACTGTAGCAATTCTATTGAAGACATTATCTATGCATTCTCTTCAAACTGTGTGTGTATGTTTAAAGAAGACTCTGCTATTTTCAGGCACTGAGGGAGAGCATTCTAAAAATAGACAATAATATTTGGTGCCAGACAAATTGATTATTTAATTATACAGCACCAGTGCCATCTGAGCTTTCTTTTATCTACAGGAGATAGGAAAAAGTCTGTTTCACAAATTCAGCCGTAAGAGACAAAATGTCTTATGACATTTTGAGAAAACAACAGGTGGCTTGGTTTACATCTTGTGGCCTTTGGTTTTTCAGATTTGACAGGTGAAGGGGCTTCCCTTTAATTTCATTCCCCTCAGAACAACAAGGTAAAACAAGGATGATGAATAGCTGTCTATTTTAGAGTGAACATCTCCCTCTTCTGGCTAGTTTGTGAAATCCAGATGTGTTCTGCTCACAGAGAGTATACTTCACAGTTATTATATTCAAGGTTGATGCACACATGCACAACCCCCCCCCCCCGAGGTCTGGTGAGGCATTCACCTTTGATAATGGCATGAGGGTTGTAATGATGAAATGCTCTGTGCCCAAGCCTAGCACCACTAAAGACAGCCTTGCTAACTACTTTATGGCTACAACAAATGTCACAAATGGGAAGCAGCCAGCTGGGCTGTTGAGACAGCTCTGACGTCTCAGAAGAGGTTTACTAGCTAGGTAAAATGCTGATGAACTGGAAGGAAGACAGCTTGACTTTCTGGAAATGGGCCAGTGGTGAGTTCTGGAAAGGCATGCCAACAATTTTACGCTGCTAGCCTTGCTGCAATAGAAAAGCAGGCAGTAGATGCTTTAGAAAACAGATGGATTCTTGAGAATCCAGCAGGTTCAAAATGCTCTGAGGAACACTCAGAGGAAAGCATTATAGGCAGGGAGGTGTAGGTGATTGTGCCTGCTATGTTCGCCCATGAAGTCACCATGGAGACCCCATGCCACCTTAGATCACTTTGGAGCAGGGGTTCTCAACCCCCTGAGACTGTTGGTGGGCGGACCACCCCCACTTCTGGAACCACCCCAATCCCCCACTATTTCCCCCATGCCACCAAAGATGACTCCAACACTCCCCCCCCCAATACCACCACCAATACTCCCCTCACACCACCAGTCTGGCACTCAGCCACATGTGGCACTCAGCCACACAAACACTCAGCCCCATGCTACCATCACAGTTGCTTCTCTGCTTACCAGCCTTCCATAGGTGAAGGCCCATGCTCGTCCAGAGAGGCACCTGGAAAAGATGCAGGTGGCCACATGCATCTGCCTGTTCTGTTTCTGCTGCTGGCGCTGCCGTCTTACAACATCTGCCCTTCTATGAAGCAGTGTTAGGGGCATGTCAAGCCAGGCGGAGGGGAAAAGGAACTGTGGCAGTGGCAGGCACAAGGGGATGGGTCAAATGGAATCATGCCATGGGTCAGATCAGGCCCACAAGCCATAGGTTGACAACTCCTGCTCTGGAGAATCCTCAAGAGCAAGGCATTTTGGTGACAGAAGGAGACCAAGGGGAGCACAGAGGAGGAAAGTAAACTGACTGCAGGGAAACAGCAGTGTTAAGGGGCTCCAAGTCATCCTGTCCCATGCAAAAGAATGTTATATACTATCCCTGAAATTATTACAAGCTTAGTCTAGCCCAGGGTCAGCAAACTTGGTTCTCCATATGTTCTTGGACATCAATTCCCAGAAGCCCTGATCAGCAGGTATACTGGCTTGGGCTTCTGGGAACTGAAGTCCAAGAACACCTGGAGATCCAGGTTTGCTGACCCTTGGTCTAGCCTGTCACACAAGAGGAAGCACAGATTCCTGCCTGTTCCCTGCCCCCCAACTTTATCCAACACTGAGGAAAGGCCTTCCCACAATCCCAGTTATAAACAATCCTACTGAACATTGTGCACACATGTTCTAGGATTTATTAGTTATTACCAAATTATAATAATTTTGTGTCAGAGATTACTCTGGGTTGAAATGATTTTTAGGGGACACCCAAATGAGGTTCATTTCATGTCCCCAAGTGCAACTCTCAGGTATTGAAACCCGACCTTCCAGTCTCCAGCTCAGCAACTTAACCACTAAGCCACTGGGGGAGCTGCATTACCAAATTAATACTGCTGTAGAGCAAATTCTCTGCCTCTTTGCCTCGCTAAATATTTAACCATTGCAACATCCAGTGGCAATCTCCTCTTCCTTTTATCAATCTGTCTGCAATAGGCCAGCCTAAAGTACCTGAACAATTTTTGTACAAGAACAACCACAATAATGTGCTGATTCCAACTTAAGACAACCCCTATCCAGTGTATTCTAAGTAGAGACTACCCAGAAGTGGTTTACCATTCCCTTCTTCTGGGGGTGCCCTGGGATTACGCAGTTTGCTCATGACTACACAGGCTGGCTCTTCTCCCAGGAGGCACAGTGGGGAATGGAACTCCCCATATCTGGCTCAACAGCCGGATTCCTAAACCACGGAGCTATACAGCCTAGCTGTATTATTAATAAATGGTAAATTAAGTATACAACTATCTGTTAGTACTACATAATTTTTAATTACATGCAGCAGTGCCAGGTTTCCATACAACCCCCTTTTGAGGGAAGTAAATGTAAATGAACACATAGAAATGTATTTGTTACCTTAGTTACATGTTTCTGTCACAAGACCGAAATGCCCTTGCTTTTTTTATAGAGCAGCTGGCTGTTTATATTTATATGTTGAGGACAAATGCCAATGCTTATCTTAATAGAGGGGACCCATTTTGAACATTCATCCTGTTTATGCCCAACAGACATGCCTAGGTGTGGTTCATTGACTTCAAGGTTATCATTTTCTGATTCAAATGAATGAAGAGGTGCGAGAATAGTTTGTGATCCTTAGAAATGTTCTGAAAATTGTTCTCTGAGGGTTAAATTATGCACTACAGTAAATAGCATAGCATGGGACTGCAGTGGCTCAAGTGGCTAAGACGCTGACTGGGAGGCGGAAGGTCAACAGTTCAATTCTCGCGTACTGCAGGATGGAATAAATGCCCTGGTGAACCACATTTGGGTATGGCTCAAGTGGCTAAGATGTTGACTGGTCAGCAGTTCGATTCCCGAGTACTGCAGGATGGAATGAGCTCCCATCTTTGTCCCAGTTCCTGCCACCCTAGCGGTTCAAAAGCAAGAAATTGCAAGTAGATAAATAGGAACCACTTTGGTGGGAAGGTAATAGCATTCCGTCCGCTCCAGTGTCTAGTCATGCCTGCCACATGACCACGGAAATGTCTGCAGAAGCAGATAGCGCTGGCTCTCCAGCTTTGAAACAGAGATGAACACTGAACCCTAGAGTCAGATACGACTGCCTTTTGAGCAAGGGAAACCTTTACCTTTACTTTTAAATGCATTGCAGGCAGATGAAAGTTTTTTTAAAAAAAAATTGCTGGTAAGCATCTGAGGTCTGATCCATATCAAGCTAAGTATATGTAAGGGGAAAAAAACATTTGAAACCTTTCCCCAGTGCCTTTCTGAACACCTTTGCCTCACCTTGTGAGGCTTTTTTTTAAAAAAGTCAGTAATGTTTTTAGTGCCTATTATATTTCCTTTTTTTTCTTTGATCCCTGCAAAGGGGCAAATCTAGGTTTTTTTTAATAAAATGGGTGGGAGGTAGGAGTTTTCAAATGAGAAGTTCTCTCAAGCTTATTCATGAATAAAAAAAGAAAATTACTTTCAGCACCATGCTGTGCATATAATTTAGCATGTAATTTAACCTAGATTCTTCAAAGTTAATGTTGAAAGGGTGCTACCTATTCTTCTGGATGACAAGAAGTGCTGCCATCTGGAAGGAAAAGCAGGTATCATAAGGTGAACTCTAGTAATGGTAGACAGATCTAGTGGAAACCTTAATTAGAAGGATCTGACTTACATTCTAGGAATCCTTTCCTGTCTGTAATGATTTGAGGGAAGGGGGACGTTTTCTCATAGGTTGTTTTATATGGAAAAATACTTCAAGCTTCCTTTTATTGTCCATTTTTTTGTTACTGACTCCTATAACTTGCTATCTCCACCCCCAAGATTATGATTTCCCCCTTTTTCTTGAGGAAAGATAGGATCTACATCTCTGAAAGAGCACTAAAACAGAATATAGAACAGAAGTGGGTTAAACTAGAATTAAAAGGTGAGGGCTGCCAACAGCAGAAAGCAACGGTGTGAGAATTGTCATGAATAAGTACCTCCTCAAGGTGGGCTATGTTTCTGTCAGCTGGAAAAAATATTTTAAAAGAAGAATTTTGAGAGACAAACTAATTGTTAAAGGAGTTGGGTCACATGCCTGAGCAGTCAGACTTGGAAATTAAGTCCATGCATTTCTTCTAACAACCAGTCCCAAATCAAAACACCTTAAAAAGCAAGATATTTGGGATGAGAAAAAGGATCTGCTGGGAAAACCAGGTATCTTCTAAAATTTATGGGAGCAACTTTTCTAAATATTTGAAAGTGCATAGTCTATCCTAGAAGCAAGAGAAAATTTTGGTAGATACAGTATACAGTATATCATAGGACAGAACAGTATACAGTAAAACCTCAGATAACACTAAAACCTGGTTCCACAAGTCTTGGTGTTATACGATTTTTAGTGTTATCCGATGCATGTTAAAATCCTATGGGATCCATAGAGATACATTGTAACCACACAGGCTTTAGTGGTTGTTATCCAATGCATCCCATAGGATCTTAATGTTATCTGATGCAATTCTTCCCCCCAGATTGCTTAATATTATGCGATTTTAGTGTTATTCGATACTAATGTTATCTGAGGTATTACTGTACTAATCTATGTATAATAAACAAATCTTCATGTGACTAGTAGCCAGAAACATGATTCAATATTTTGGCAATGAACTATTCATTTTGTTGAATAACTTGGCCTTCCTGATCAGAAAGTATATAAAATCTCTCTGATCTGACTGGAGATTTTTGGAGACTCAGTGGAAGGAATCAGAATGAAGTTTAGGCTGGGAGGAATAGCATAATACATAGAAGGGCAATGATTCTCTTTAGTACTTGCTAGAATAATACACTGTGGATCCAGAATATTAATCCTCAAATTGTAAAGTTGTCCTACCATTCCAATTTATTAGAAAATTTCCCTACTTTTTTATATTTATCCAGAATTGCAGTTATTTTTAGAGTACAATCCACACAACCTCCAGTAATGCTAGTTGAGTGATTCAGAGATTTGTAGTCCACAAAAAGTAACTTCTTTGAGCTCTACATCTCATATAAGTAGATCATTGATGCCCACTTAGTCTTTCTACCTGCTTCTCTTCTTGTAACTTGAAGACCAAAGTGCTATGCAATAATTAGCCTGCCTTTTCATCCCTGGTGCTGCTGAGCCTTATGATGAACTTCTCGTAAGATTTACAAAACAATTTTGTTTTTTAATTAGATCTTTAATTAAAATAAGTAATACCTTCTGTTAAATCAGTATGGATGAGGCTATTGCAGCGTAAATGAAAAAGGTGTGCATAAGTTGAGGTACAGCCTTCAGCAGTGATTGTACTGGCAAGGCTAGTCCTTGGCATTTTGCTTTCATAGCTAAAAAAAAAGATGGTAGTTCTCCTTTCCACCACTTTCCACCAGTAATATATGTTGTACTTTAAAATGAGGCCAGAGTAGCAGTTTATTAACAATTACTATGAAATAATCACTCCATTTTCTAGTGAGTCTAAAGCAAGGCCATTTTACAATAATAGTTCAACATCAAGGTAGACAAATGAGGGAACTGAAAGTAAATTCATATTGAACATGTTTTTGTTGCAAAGTTAAAAAAAATGTAAATGGAACTTGCAGGTCCTGTTGTTAAAATATTCTGGAATGCCAGGGCCCTAGAGTCAGAGTCCTTGAACATCAAAACTTATTGGAACAGTGTTAACCTTCTATGCTTTGTGAGTTTCTAGTACAAGCCCTTATACTAGCAGAGGTTGCAAATGCAATAGCAATTCCTATTAAAAATGTATTCTTGCTGCTAAAGAGTACTAAAGCTCTAGACCCTGGAGAAGCAATTGTTTATAGCTGATGAAAGGCAAGTGAGGGTATAATGGTCAGAAAAGATAACTGGATTTGGATTGACAGCACAACATGATTCAACATGAAGCCACAGAACATTAAAAACACAGTCAGCATGCAGCAGAAAGGCATCTTCATTTTTAGAAGTCAGCACCAAGACAGATTACTGGCATGATTGGGTGAGAAATAAGAAATCATAATAATGATCCTATATTCATTTATTTTATTAGGTTTAAGACTAAAGACTGCTCAAAGTTATAATACTTTTTTACTTTTAAAATAAGATAGTTTAGAAATGTATTCTCTACTTTTCTAAAGTGCTTTTTCAGGTGATAAGATTTTGTATTTATAGTATCCAACTGAAACATTATTTTGGGTATATTTTGTAGTTTTTATGCTCCAATTTTCTGTCTTATTTGCTTGCAACTTAAGTTAAATTTACATATTGTTTTAAGCATGGGTGTCTACAGTTTTCATGGCTATATGACTTTAGGATGTTTTCATAAATTTGATGTATTTTTCTGCTTATGAAACATAGACAAAATAAATACAGTAAAACCCTGACTTACATAAAAAGTCAGTTCCATAGGCTTTTACGTAAATCTTTTTTTTTTTTTTTTTGCATAACTCCAAGCAAACCCATGGGAAATATAAAATTTTATATAACTTGAAGTAAACCCATAGGGAAATGAATTTTTACATAAATCAAAGCAAACCTATAGGAAATTGTGTTACATAAATTGGGACATTTACATAAATCGGGCTATGGTTTTAGCACAAAATCATTACGTTAGTCAAATTGTATGTAACTTGTGGCATACATAAGTTGGGGTTTTACTGTATATAAAATTTGTAAAAATAGACAAACTGATGTTGCCTGAAATTGTTACAACACTGAAAGGACTTGTACCTGGACAACCAGATGGATTTTGATATAATTGGCTTCCTGTTTTAATTCTGTTTACTGATCTAAATACCAGCTGTGATGAACATAGGTTTCTAATTTTTCCCTAGAGGTCTATAAAATGTTTATAGGGCACCAGACCCTCTGATCTGATATGTCAATGTTGTAACTAAAAAAGTCCTCTGTTGCCCTGAGCAGAAGGGCTACATAGGCACTGCACACAACTCTGTCCTCCAGTGTCTTCCTCCCAATTTGAGCATCTGTTGCCTGAGGGGTGGTCTCACCCTCCTTCATGACAGAGCCAGCTGTGACAGGTTTAAAAGCCTTGAATTGCAATGTGACCTATACTTTAAATACAGCTTGCATTGTGCACTGTACAGTAGTTCAGTTTCTTAAAATGAATGCAATTGAATGTGTCAATTTTTTTTGATTGATAATGCAAAACCAGCAAAAAAGAAAAGGGGATGACAGAAAAGGAATTGAACATAGTGGGGCGATTTAAAAGTGTGTATGTGTGTGTGTGTGTGTGTGTGTAAGATATCAAATATTAACTAATGCATATGAGATTAGGTTACATAGTGTTGTCTTGAGAATCTCAGGTATTTGAAAACACGTTGTTACATGCACAAAAGAGAATACTAATTTTTCCCTTCAGTCTGTAACCTGTCAGAGCTTCATGAGAACATCTCGCTGGAGGCCGGGGGGGGGGGGGGGGAATCACAGAGCCTGTGACTGAACATAAAAGTGCTTGAAAAAGTCCCCTTTCAGAAAATAACTTAAAAAAATGCCCAAGCAGCTCTTAGAGTTATAGACAAAAAGAGAAATATTTCCAGGCTCTGGGACATACTAGGATGATTTCAGCTATAGATCTTTAAAGACTGAGTGCATACTCTTAAGACTGTCAAAGCACAATGGATGTAAAGACTATATGTCTGTTCCAAAAGTCATGCTATCATCTTTTAAAAATGTTATAACTGTCCTCTTGCTCCTGATAAATGAGGCCTCATGACTAACTTCTTTTACATTAATATGTAGTTTTTAATAAATTTATTTCTTACTAAAATTCATGCCATAATTTATGACCCATTTCATCTTTCTGCAGAGACACCATTTACCAAAGTTTGACCTAACATATTTCTAAGACATGCAAACAACAGTGCAAGGATATTTATTATGACCATTATAATTCTGTCACTTATTATGGACTATATTTTTCCTCTCTTATATTTTAACCCAACCCTTGTTTCTCTCAATCTGACATCTTAATTGTAGGTTGTGTGCATGGGGATAAACAAGAACAAGAACAGAGTCCATAACAAAGAAAGATATGTGTCTCAAAAATGAGATGTGAATAGATAGTTTCTCAGAACACTCCTTATAGATTCTAAAATAAACGAAATCAATCTTCTTTAGAGCATTTGAAAGTTAAAACATTATGCTATTTGTGTGAATATGTGATGACTAGCTCAGTTCAGGTGCTGATATATGTAGGTTTCATTTGTGTTGAGGGAGCAGGATGAATGCTACCTTGGATTGCAGAAGTTGTACTTCAGAAACATCCCTTCCAATTACTGGTGTAGAGAAGGGGCAAGTCAGCAGTTTGAGACCAGGGTACTGCATGATGGACTGAGTGCCCATTTCTGTCCCAGCTCTTGGGGACATGAAAGGAGACTCATTTGGGCATTCCCTGAATGGAGTTTCTTCTGCAAAAATTATTTCAACCCAGAATAATTTCTGACATGAAATTATAATACTGGTGTAGATAATAAGAAGGATGGGAAATTTCCACACTAATCCAAACTCAATTTTGCTATTTCAGGTCACATTAACTGAAGTATAGTCTCCACATCATGTGAAATATTAGTTCCCTTCTATTCAGTACTGTTTAGGCCACATCTTGTGTACTGTGTCCAGTTGCACTTAGGAAACATGCAGACAAACTGGAACAGGTTCAGAGGAGGGCAATGGTGATGAATAGGGGAAACCAAGCTCTATAGCTGGAGTTCTTAACCTTTTTAAGCCGGAATATAATACAGTCACTATACATAATAGAATACAGTACAGTCACTATACATAATAACTCTTTAGGGAGGGAAAAACATTGGATACATAATGTCCTGAGCCGGCTCTGCGGCCAGGCATTGGTAGGGGACCAGAGGTCAGAGCTGGAAGCTCAATGACTCCAACAGAACCCGAAACCAAATGTCTTCAACAGAGACTGGAGCTCAACATCCTGCTAGTGCCCGGTGGTTGGCAGCGGCTCCCTGTCCTCCCCTGGCCATTGGAGGGCACCAGAGTCAGCTATGGCGGCAATCTCAGGCGGCTGCCTGAGAAGCCCAGCTGCTTTTCTCCCCTCTCTGGCCATGGGAGGGTCTCCGGAGTCAACTGGTGGTGGTCTTCAGCTGCCCGAGAAGCCTGGGTGCTTTTCTCTCCTCCCAGGCCATGATTATATGGTCTTCATAGCCTACATATTTTAAAATACAGTAATACCTCGGATAACGTTTACCTCAGATAACGCTAAAATTGCATAACGTTAAATAATCTGGGGAGGAGAATTGGATCGAATAACGTTAAGGTCCTATGGGATGAATTGGTTAACAACCCCTAAAGCCTGTGTGGTTACAATGTATCTCTATGGAGCTTTAACGTTATCTGATCCATCCCATAGGATTTTAACATGCATCGGATAACACTAAAAATCGGATAACACGAAGACTTGTGGAACCAAGTCTTAGCGTTAACCAAGGTATTACTGTACTTGTATTTGAATAGGACTACAGGTAGTAGAGGAAACAGAAATATTCTTCATACAGAAAACAGGACTTTCTAAAGATGCTCAACATTATTTGGTGAGGTTTTTTTTCTGAGATGATATGTTTCTTGAAGAAAAAAATGTGATTAATTGTGTAGCCACTGAGCCCTAGTCTTTATGAAACCTGATTTTGATTGCTGGCCTAAACAATTACTTTGTCATTGTATAACTAAGGAAATGGTATAATATATCATTTTGCCCAAAGTACAGTACAGTGTTTGCTCACATTGCCAAAGAACAGACACATTGGTACCTTCAAACGCTATTTGTGGTAACTGCCATATGGTGTGTTTACAGTATCCACACTTGCGTTATAGAGGGGAATGAAGGATCCCTAACACTCTGAAAAAAACAGATGGGAGGCAGGTTCAAGATTTGGAGGGGATGATATGGAGATTTAATTGAGCAAATTTCCGGTTAATTTATTCAGAGCTATAAAATTGTATGCATATTATTTGATACTTTTAACACACAATTGTAACCCTGTAAAATTCTGGAGCAAAGGTAAGCAATGTGTGGTTCTTGGGCCACATAGACCTGTCCCATCTTTTCTATGTTCCCTGATATCTCATCTTAGTGCTGCTGCTGTTGATACCAGCATGCTGCTGAAAATTTAATGGTACTGCATTAAAAGCCCCCCTTTCCCCTTTTCCAGCAAAGATGAAAATGATCTGTCTTGGAAGTCTGTATCATGAAAATGTGCTCTAGCACCTTCCACCCCACCCCCACCCCCGAGACCCATGGTAGCTGCCACCAAAATTGGACAGCACTTGTGGAAACAGCAATCATGACAGTGTCTGTTAGATTTCTGTGGCAGAGGTGGTGGTGTTAAATTGGGGTCCAATGTATCCCACACACTCCAAGAAGCTGACCAGCCCATCTTTTACTTTAAATCTTGCTTTTCTGCCATGAAGGGTAAGGGCTTCATGAGATCTGTGCTCACCTTCAATTTACTTCCTCCAGTGCCAGCTGCCTTATGCTCACTAAGCTATTATCTTCTGCAATAGCCCAGTTCAAAACCCATTGCTCCAGGGGAACTGAGTGCAATAATTTTGGAACCACTATTCATAAAGTCTCTCAATATGTCTTCGTTTAATGAATTTGGCACAGCGAAAACATACTCATGTCAAAAGGGTATACTCAATAGGATTGTGTTTTTCAATAGGACATAATATTATTGCAAGGATAAAGGGGTCTAAGCCATTTTGGATAATTTGGAAAAGGGATGCACTCTACTAGGTTTTTTATAAGCAGAGCCTCAGATCTAAAGAAAAGATGCACATGTGTGAGGAACCACAGAGAAACACCCTGGGACTGGCAGAATTGATTGGGGACCTGGTGAAACAATGCCTTCAATACATTTCTTTCTAACTTTAGATCAAGTCTCACGATGTACTACATGTCAGGCTTCTCAGACATTGTGAAAGTCCAAGAAGTAGACCTCTAAGGACTCGTAAGTCCTTCAGGTACAGTATAACTTCTTTCTATCTATCTATCTATCTATCTATCTATCTATCTATCTATCTATCTATCTATCTATCTATCTATCTATCTATCTATCTATCTATCTATCTGTCTATCTGTCTGTCTGTCTGTCTGTCTGTCTGTCTTTCTGCTTGCCTGCCTGACTGCCTGCCTGACTGCCTGTCTGTCTGTCTGTCTATCTAAAGAAGGGGTTCCCAACCTTTTCAAGCCGGGGGACGGGTCATGCTCTCTCAGTCAACTTCAAGGGCCAGATGGCTATTTTGCCCTGCCTGCATGATGGGAGCAGCCATTTTGTCCCAACAGCTTCAAAGGGGTGGCCATTTAGAGGGGTAGGGGGCTGCATGAAATAGCACTGTGGGCCAGATCCCTCCCATGGACCTTAGGTTGGGAACCCGTGGTCTAAGGAAAGGAAAAGCAAAAGTAATGGGGACGTGGATTTGCAGTTAACATTTGAGGAATCAGACAGAACAGATAATTCATCTGGTCAGATTCTTCCTCATGATAGTGAGTTGCATATCACTTCTACTTGAATTATATCTTTTTAAAATCTGCATATCAATCAACGCATGTAGAATTTACAAACTCGGTTCACTTTTAATAATCTATTTAATGATAAGCAGATATGCGGGCATACTCTTCTCGCATTGCTTCCTCTTAGTTTTATGTAGTTCATAGGGCCTAGGGTAGAGGAAGACTTGTGGCCCTCTGTGTTACTGGACTACAAATACCATCAACCCTAGCTAGGGTAGATAATTGCAATCCAACAGCACATTGAGAGCTATAAAATGTCTACCCTGTTGCAAGGATGGAAAGGAGGAGCTGTACATGTCTAGTAAAAAGGCAATAGACTGGAGAAAGGAAGATATTGAAGGCCAGAAGACTGTGTCTAAGATAGCATTTAGTTAATAGACAAAGACGTTCAATTCCTACATTTAAAAAGAATTGTTATGTTAAAACAAAATTTTGTATTTTTCTCTAAGTAGAAAGAATGTACTCTATTGGATGTTCAATTCCCCACTCTATTTTCTAGGAATATTTAAATTTATGGGCAAGCTACACAGTCCCAGGGTGCCTTGAGGGGAAAAAATGGCAATCCACATCTGAATTCTCATAGTTAGAAAACCTGAAAAAGGTAATCATGAATCAGAATAGATTTGACAGCACATAATAATTATTATTGTAATGTTGTGATATCATTTCTGGTGTTTTGCAGCAGCCTTCCCTAGCTGGGCTGTTCTAATTTTTCTGTTATAACATCCCTGAATATTAGCAATTTTGCTAGACAGATATGATTTGACTAGACCAGGATTTCAGCATTATGTATTTAGAAAGTTTTATTGTTTAATAACAAAATGTTATATATATTTAGATTTATTACTGGCTGCCCTGGGGTACACAGAAATAGCCTCCTCAAATATCATGTTGCTGGCTAATCTTTCTCACACTAGGTCAGGCAAAAGGACCTGCAGAATGAACTCTCCAAAAGATGGCTTTATTTTGGCAGTTTCACATCTGGCCTAGACGTGAAAGAAGAAAAGGACTGGCTGTCCTATGTATTTGTTTAATACTTCTATCAACTATCAAAGATATAGAGATGAATAATTATGCTTTTAAAATTATTTGAGTAACAACTGTGGTAGTGGGATTTTGTGATACATGGTGTACAAGAGTGAGGTTAATTAGTACAGAACTAACAATTGTTTCCTAAATGTCTACATTGTTGTTGGTGTAAAAAAAATCTTCCCTTCCAATAGATTTTGGGCTTGTGTTCCCCAACCCACACAGTGGATCAGAGTACACCCTTAACATAAAGTTTCCCCTTACATAGACAATAGAAGAAAAATCAGAGGTTAACACCATATCAGTTGAGATGAAACAATTGATGAGAAGGAGTAGAGTTACAGGTATCCATCACAAGACTGTTACTACAGTCAGCATTAACAGCAGTGCTAAATAAGTAAGCATAAACAGCTCCAGTAAAAATACCTTTCTTATATATCTAGCAATAAAGTATACAGACACAAATAGATATAGCAGAAGGAGTAATATGTGATCTGAGAAACTTCAGTGTGCTTCAGGTTTTGAATAGGGAGTGAACAACCAGGTCAACTTTTTCAAACTTCTTTCTCAAGATCAGATTGCTCATATTTTTGTAACTCAATAATTCAGAGATGTATGGCTTTTGTTTCAGGTAATGTTGGCTTTGATTTTTGATGAAAGAGGTGGCCATGGGATAATATCAATAATGTATTTTTCATCCTTGAAGAGGAAAGGGCTGCAGGCATGACAGCAGATGAAAGCATTGGTAGGTACAAGTGAGGGCACTTACTTAGCAAATCTGAGTGCAGCAATGGCCCAAAATCTTCTTGCTTTGTTAAACCAGCATACGGTAAACCATATCATCTGCAGATGATGATTAATTAAAGAGTTCCCTGCTTGGAGTTATCATTGCTTAAAGATAATCTTGTTGTGCATGGAAAGGTTGGCTTTGAACACGGGCTGTAATGAAGTCTCAATTCTTTAATCTAATCCACACAAGAATCCAGTAGGGCTTCTGACTTTTGGACTCCTTCATTAATGAGGATGCCAGATGTTAGGCAGCCCCTGATCCAATGCTCAGTCATCTGCAAAGCCATCTGACTCACACACAAGGTTCACTGAACTCTTTGGATGGAGAAGGGAAAAAAAGACAATTCAGTTGCTTCCCAGGTGACAGTTTTAAAATCGACAAATGTCTTCTGAAATATGTGGTGTGTTGTTGTTTTTTAAATCACCGTGAAAGGGAATGAATTTGACAGATATACCCAGTGATGGGATGTTACTGGTTTGCACTGGTTCGCCCGAACCGGTAGCAACATTCCCGGGTGGTTCGCTGAATCGGTAGCAACCACCCGGGATTGTTGTTTGGACGCCTCACCGGCAAAAAAAATTAAAAATAAATTTGGAGCCAAAATGGCACCCAGGTACTGCGCATGCATCAAACCTTCATTTGCACAGTTCTATTTTTTTTACTGTGCATGCGTCAAATGAAAGTTTGACACATGCACAGTTCCCAGCAGCCATTTTGGCTGCCAGGAAAGGAAGGGCACAGGGAGTGCCTGAAGAAGCGTGGAAGTGTCAGCTTTTCTGCGCCTAGCCCCACCACCCTACCAGGATGCCGCGCCGTTGCGGCGGTTTGCCACAGCAGCGGTTTGCCACTGCACCACTGCCTCTGCTGCTTCCAAGGGTAAGTGAGGGGTTTGTGTTTGGGGTGGGTGGGTGGTTTTATTTGTGTTTGGGGTGGGTGAAATTAATTATTTCTATTTAATTTTTATTTATTTATTTTATTTACGGGTTTCTGTTGTGGTTGGTTGGGTGGGTGGGTGGGTTGAGGTGTGTGTGTGTTTATTTTAATTTATTTTTTTTATGTTTGGCTCCGCCCACAATGTCATGATGTTGGCACCACCCACGACATCATGATTTATTTTTATTTATTTATTTAGATTTATTATCCCGCCCCAATCAGGTGAACCCGACTCTAGGCGGGTCATGACATTGGTCACGCCCACAACGTCCATGATGTCATGGTGTGGTAGCAAAATTTTTGACATCCCATCACTGGATACACCCATCTGAAATGTAATTTTTGAATGCCCATCACTGTTGCTTTTCAACATCTGGCATGTTAGGTTCTTTTTTAAAAAACAAAAACAAAACACCCAATGATAATCAATAACTACAGACTTCAACTGTCTAGTCTCAGAACACTTTCAGTTTTCTTCCTGTACTCTTTCTTCTATGTAAACTTCAGAGAGGGACCCACTTAAAGAAAGAAAATCATTACTTTCTTTGGAAGAGCCTAAAATGATTTCACAGACCTCCTGCAGTTATACATTTGCAGTTCCCAAAAATCTCACTTCTAAGACATCATCATTTCAATAAGAAGCGGAATAATTTCCTGGGTCTCCTCTGCACAGGCTGTCAGTGAAACCTTTTAAAAAAGAAGTCTGCCATTGTCATTTTATTGAGTAACATTTCAGTCCCTCACTGGCAATAGTGTGAGAGCTTGCTGCCTTCACACTGTGCCCTTTCTTCTTTAGCACTTGAAAGCTTACAGAAGCAGCCCCCCCCCAATACTGAAATGAGCTCATCACTCCAGCTATTATGCATCTAATATAGCTCGATATGTGGCTGAGGTTCCTTCACCACTTTTTCCATATATTCTGTCTCAGTTGGGAGGCAGCCTTTTTCCTTTCCATTACTTACTTTAATAGTAATAAGTAGAAGCAAGATGTTTCAAATGGACAAATGAAAGGACCTTCTAATTCATCTTCTGTCACATTTTGAGTTCTGAAAATAGTCTGCACAGCTGTAGTTAACTTGTTAACTTGTTAAAACCAGCTTGCAAATAGATCTTTATGACTGTGGCCCAGATGAAGCAGAACCATCAGTGGCTAAAGAAAAGGTAAATGTTTCCCTTGCTCGAAAGCCAGTCGTATCCGACTCTAGGGTTCAGTGCTCATCTCTATTTCAAAGCTGAAGAGCCAGTGCTGTCTGCTTCTGCAGACATTTCTGTGGTCATGTGGCAGGCATGACTGGACACTGGAGCGCATGGAACATTGTTTACCTTCCCACCAAAGTGTTCCCTATTTATCTGCTTGCATTTTCTTGCTTTTCTGCTAGGTTGGCAGGAGCTGGGACAAAGACGGGAGTTCATTCAGCCCTGCAGTACTCAGGAATTGAACTGCTGACCACCTGCCTTCCAGTTTAGCCATTTGAGCCACTGCAGTGCCTGGCTAAAGAAAAAAGACACTTAAAAAAAAGAGGACATCCATTGAAAGGGCTCATAGCACATGATGTTGTAGCAATCTTAGAATACAATAGTTGTATGTGTGCACAGTATGTAGATATGTTATAACTAAGCATCTCATGAAGCTGTTCTGAAGAGGCGTAGAAGAAGCATCTGATCTCAGTGGTGGGCATCAGCAGGTTCGCACCAGTTCGCCTGAACCGGTAGCAGAAATTCTGGCTGGCCCCACCCATCCAAGTTTTGGGAAAAAAAAGTAGTCCTAATTTGGGTGCAACAAAGGGCTTTCCCTCTGGCCACACCCACCATACCCCACGCACAGTGCGGTAGTAAATTTTTTTGGAACCCACCACTGCCTGATCTCCTAAAGTACTTGCTGGAATTCCACTGCCAAAAGGCTTAATGCAGTCCCTCTTAATGCAGTCTGTGGGCTCTTCATGTCACCAAGTCTGAGAGCTTTGATTTTCCACAATGATCTGGAATTACACGCTTGAGCAATGTGCAAAGTTAGATTAGGAGCTGAATATCTACTTTCCTAGCTCTACTCTTTCCCCTGTTCGCCTTGTCCCTTGTTTTCTAAATGCCCATGAACTGCATGATGCTGTAATCCTATATACAGCTATTGATATATATTTGTTAGGTTGTTATGAAGCAGAGAAAAAACAATGTTCAAGAAGACAAACCTAAAAATAATAATTATACAAACAAGGGCAGGCCAAACAAATAATTATAACTTTGAAACTATACTTCAGATCAACGTCAAATCTGACCAAGGTGTAGCAAACAGTCTGCTGTTATTCTGTGAAAACTTTGAGTAAGTTTGAAACATGGTTTTTGAGGCATATTTTTAAAAGCAAAACTGTGGCCCTCATTCAAAAATATAGCAATAATTGCATGCCATCGGGTCAATTGTGACTTAGGGCAAGCCTTTCCAGGGTTTTTTTAATGTAAAGAATACACCAAAGTGATTTATTATTCAGTTTTTCTGGGGGTATGATGGGATTGTGTAGTCTACCTATGAATTCACAGTCTGGTTGTTCTCTTAGGAGGTACAGTGGGGAATCAAACTTGAAGCCTCTGGCTCTGCAGCTAGATATCTAAACCACAGCGCTATCCAACCAGCTATTCAAAATTACTCTACATTTAAAATACTTCATATAAATTGAAATGGCCAACCTAGCTTATCTTGAAAGAAAATGATTGGTCCCTTCCACTTTTTCGCTTTAAAAGAATCCGGACTTATGGACTGAAATACTGTTTCTCTAAAAAGTCCTTTCAAATGGGAGGAAAACCTATTTTGCTATCAAAATGAGCATGAGTGGTACAGACTTTACAAGGAGCTTTGAAAAATAAAACATATGCATTTGTAGGTAGATTAGTGTACATATTTGAAGAGAAAGACCATAAAATCAGACTGAAAAGATCGGTTTTCTTTAAAGATCGTCCGTCCGTCCATCTGTCCATCTGTCTGTCCACCCCTCTCTCCTCTCACTCTGTTTATTTGAGACTTGCTTTAGAAAGAGTAATGGAGTGACATTCCTCCAGAAAAGGGGACATTTTCTCATCCATCTTAAAGGAATTAACATACAATTATTTTACAACATACAATTCTTATTTTGTTTTCACCTTTCAGTAAATAATCTGTTGCCATTTCTGAAACCAAGCAATCTTCTTACTTAAGTTTTCAGAGGGGAAATTAGTTCCACTTCTTAAGCAATATGAATTTTTGACTGTCAATCAGGATCCAGTTAGATAATTCTTCGCTAACGTGTAACTCTTTCCATGGCAAGAAGACTTAATCAGAATTATGCTTACAAGGGGATTCTCTGTCTATTTACAAACACAGATTTGAACATATTTAACACATATATATATTAAAAATAGAACATATATTTAGAAGCTCTTTTGTTTAACTTGTAAAATTATTGTTTTTTTGCTTTGGTAGCTGGGGTGATCTTTCTTGATAGTAGTAGAACTTTCATGCCTATATCCTGACAAAGTCTCCTGTCACAGTCTACTTTCTACCCATCTTTTGTTTCTGTTCAGTCACACAGTCGATTCCGACCCTTTGTGACCCTGTGGACCATTGCCTGCCAGGCACCTCTATCCTCCACCATCTTCCTTAATCTGCCCAGCTCTGTGCCCATTGTGTCTACAATACCATCTAGCCATCTCATTTTCTGCCACCCCTTTCTTATTTTGCCCTCCACCTTTTCCAGCATCAAGGCTTTCTTTTCATTTGATGTCCAAAGTACTTTAGCTTCATCTTTACCATTTGATCTGCTAAGGAGCAGTCAAGGTTGATTTCTTCTAAGGTCTGCCCATCTTGTCACTATACAATTGTTTGGCAATTTTAAAATGGTCCCAAAGATGTTATGTGTTATCAAGTCACTTCAGATCTATGGTAACAATATGAGCAAATGACTGCCAAAATGTCTTATTATTATTAACAGCTCTGCTCAGATCTTGCAAACCAACAGCATCTCATGTTAGACTGTTCTTTCTTCCAACTCTCCTTCCCTTCCTATCAATACTGTCTTTCCCAGTAAGTTCTGTTAAGGTCTTGCTTGCAAGCTAACTGATGTACCGGTAGATTCCTTTATTGAATCAACCCATCTCTTGTCAGGTCTTACTTTTCTCTTACTACCCTCCCTTTCTTCAACAAATCGTCTTTTTCATAAATTCTCTACTTCGGGCAGAAACATTGAATGGTGTGCCTAAAATAAACATATTGTGTAATAGGCTGGGGTGGGTGGGTTAGAGTATTTGCTCAAACCAAACAAAATATGTGCAAGATAGGACTGCCTGTTCAATTAGAGTTCAGGCTTGGCTTGGCTATGCACCCATTTATCTGCCTTTCTGGTGCTTGGTGATGACTGCAAGACTCAGCTCCAACATCACATTTAAAATGTGTGGGTTCCAAACACCCATCTTTCTTCATTGTGCATAACATAGATGATATTGATTTTAGTTTCTGGTGAGTCAATCCTAACTACCACTCTACAATTTTTAAAACTTTTTTTTAAAATTGATGTCATTTTCCCCACTGACAAAATGGCTATTTCCTGGCATTCATAAATCAGAGGGGTTTAAAAAAAATTGAATTGTTTAAAGGAGTCATTACAATTATGTAGTAAAACAATACAATCTGAAATTCAATTTTAGATTGTATTATTTGCACAACAGAGCAAGATGAAAAAGAAGTGGTTGTTTGCACTAAACTCATTTTGTTGAGTCAATATATTGGATTACAATGAGTTGAAGTTTCAATGGAAGTTCCTTTTGAATCAGACAAGGGTGTTACTTTGAAAGAGAGTGGTTTGTGTAATAGTTATTAGCCTGACAGAAAGTCAGTTTATGCTCTTTAAAAATATTAGCAAGTCTCCCACCAAGATTAAATATAGTTTGATCATGGCTTAGATTTCAGATATTAAATGCATTTGAATACTCATAGAAGCATGCGGAGGAACACAAATTGAGCATGCAGGAAAGGCTCTTTAGTAATACAGTATTGTTAATACTGGCCAAAATATAATTGTTTAGTTAACTCAACGTGAACTGCTACTAGTTAATTAGTTGTTCCTTGTATCCTTCATCACATTGCAAACAGGAATTGGTGTGAGATAAAAAATTAAATGCAACAATTCATCACTGTGATTTAAACCATTACACTTATGCTGATGTAATAAATTAATAGGATCCCGGCCATTATTTGTCATACCAGACAGAAATTCTGAGAGCATGTTGATTCATGCCAAACATGAAGGGATTTGCAATATCCTCCTCCCCAGTTATACATTATTTATTTATTTATTTATTTATTTATTTATTTATTTATTTATTTATTTTGAAACTCATTGTGAGTAGTAATGATTTTTTTTAATCATTAAAAAGAATCAACACAGAAAACCTACTGTAATGTTCTGGCACAGAGTATTTCCCAATGTTGATTCTGAGAACCAACCCTCAAGATGGTATCAACTTTTATCTCCAGGTTAGGATTTTTTGGCCAGAGCAGAGAGGCAATCCAGACTGAAATGTTGGGATGAGGTCTCACTCATTGTTCAAGTCATGAACTGTCAAAGGTTTTAAATGCTATGGAGAAACACATCTGAAACTGGTTTATAACTGTTTCTGTTTTCATGCTATCACACAGTATGTTACTGCACTTCAGAGAATAATACATAGCTCTATTTCATTATGGATGTTGCCATTTTCGGACTTGACCTCTATGCATAAAATATATTTTCTTTTCTTCTCTAATTTCACATCATGAGCTATTAGCTTCATAGGGGAGAATTTGCCAACAGATCATTCAAATGTTTAACAGAAATACAGTGCTAAAAGACAGGAATTTAGACTCAAATTTAGACTGAGAAAGACTGAAGGTGTGGCTTCAGTCTTTCTCAGTCTATTTAGATTGGGACTATGTTACAATGGTAAATATACAAGTTCAACATTCTGGGTTGAATTGAGACAATCTTGGACTACAATTCCTAACCCTAACACATTACCCAGCTGTTCAACATGTTATCTGACAATGATGAGAATTGTACTCCAAGATTGTCTACCGGTAGATGCAAAACAGAATGTTCATCTTGAGTATTTACCATTGTAACATACTCTTGATCTAAACTGCTCCTTGAATTGTGTCAGTAACCCTGTATTGAGCATAGAATTGAAACCGTACCCATGAACTGTAACCACATTAGAATCCCGATAACTCTTTTGTGCAACACTGCCCAGTTTATTTCCATTGAGGAAACAATTCAGCATGCATAACTTTCTTAAAATATGGAACTGTTTTTCAGTTAAATGACTAGGAAAGTGTCCAGATGAGAAAGATTCCAGTGGGCACAATGGAGATGAACCAGTCATAGCTACATTTATGAACAAACCTGCTTTCAGTGAGGTTTTTCACATTTCCAATAACTTCCAGATGTTCTAAAGTAAATGAACCTTTTGGAAACTCTTTGCACAAGACTGAAATATGGTTTGATGGCAGTCATTACTTCCTTAAATTTAAATAAAATGTCCTTTATTTGAACCAGTGTGTGAAATCTTCCTGATAGATTTTGAACAGATCTGCTTTCCTTACAAACTAAGAATGTAGTTGTCTATATGCATCATACTTTCTTCTTGGCTGTTACTAAGAGGATGCCAAGCTGTATAAATAAGCATAATTATCCTATAGAAATTATATCTAGCCTACAATTATTAATTATATATTCTGCTTGCATTGCTTGTGATGTACAGTTGTACCTTGCTTAAAGAGCATAATGTATTCCACAGGATTGCTCTTTAAGTGAGTTTGCTCTTTAAGCGAAACACCATTGTAAGTGACCAATTGTGATTTCTGATGGGGAGGATTGTGAACCTCGATTTATTTGTTAAGTGAGTTTTTGGTTGGTTTTATTTGTTAAGTGAAGCAAATATTCAGAGAAAATTATGCTCTTTAAGCAAGTTACTCTTTAAGCGAGGCACACTTTATGTGAGGTTTGACTGTACATTTAATGCTGATGTCCATGTGATTTAGTGTGATTTGGAATCATTCACTTTGTAAACACTGTCATGTTTCATTTATGCAGCCCTGCTTTAAGCACACAAAACTGGGATTTCTCCATTAATCATGTCTCTGACATTACTAGTGTCACAGGATTCAAGAAATCCCAGTTTATTTCAGATACTTAACAGGGGTATAATATGTGAGTGCAAGAATTTGTTTGATCTGAAGGTAGTTGTAGAGTGTTAGAGTCACAACTGTGGTTGCTTCACAGCAAAGTGTCTTCAGCTGTCCTTCCCAACCTACTAACTTCCAAGTGTGTTGGGCTACGTTTGCCATCATTCCTAGCAGCAGAGTCAGTAGCTGATTTACAAAATACAAAAAAAGAGTCATGTCGTACACAGGTAAAAGATAGGTAAGTAGTAAATCATCACAAAACAACATTGCACAACAATATCTTCTATGAATTTTTTTAAAAAAAATGTTATAACACCGTCACAAAGTAGAACATGGTTTTATATATGCTTTTTTCAGTAAATGTGAGAGAACCTTCCTCTTATTTTTCTCCTCCATTCTTCAGGGCTCTTTGTTATTGCTAGGCTTTCCAGTGTAATTTTTTATAACATTGATAAGCTTTTAGGAAAAGAAATACAGTTATTGCTACAATGACACAGATGTCCAGAACACCAGAGAGTTAATGTGTTTATCTTGACAACATTGGAAGTATGCACTATTATTGAAATTATAGTTATTTGGTTGTCTTTTGATAGAATAATATGTTTGCAACATAGAACCACGAACTGCATAACTTTATGATTAGAGAGATTGGCTTATGAAGGTGTGAGTAAGGGAGTTAGCAATTTCAACAAGTCTGGGGGCCATTTTTTTTGCCTATCAGCTCAGGAGGGGGGGGGGTCATGGACCACCTAAAATATTAAAAAGTTAAATTGCAAAATGGACGTGTATGTGTGTGTTTTAAAAATAGCGGCTGTGGTCTATTTGAAGGATGAATTGCAGCTCCCAGGGGCTTTTGGGAATGGCAATTTTCTTGTTGCTAGCGAAAACCATTTTGTGATGGAGTAGCGGATAAATTTATTGGGGCTGCAGGAAATAAAAACAACCCTGCAGCAGCCCTAAACTCATATTTTACCAGCCTCTGGTGTAAGGTGAAATGCATGATTTAAAAAAAACACACCAAGATTGTCATCTTTTAAACTGGCAAATGAGATACAATCCAGCAATTCATTTATGGGTCAAAATGAAGAACAGTATCTGTGGTCTCATTGGGATCATAGCAGGATTGTGAATATCATCATATAGATCATTAAATTATTAGTACAGTACGTATATATCACTGGGCTCAGAACAGCATTTGTTTTTCTGCTAGTCAGTGCTCTGACTAGGGTTAGAAAATCATTCATAGGATCACAGAGTAACTGAGTTGGAACATTTTTATATTTTTAATTCCTGATTTCAAATGCCTAAAGGATTCTGCATCATAGCTAGAATGATACAGAAGCTAATTCCCTTTGCCATCTGGTTTCCCTAAGAAGTATGGGATAACCAGATGCCAAAGAGAGATTCTTGGTAAAGGGATATTTTACCTATTATTTTTACTACAGGTCAGAGACAGAAACTTAGTAAAAAAAGTTTAACATTAAATGACTTTTTATGTGGATAGATACTAAATTCACTATCAGATAATTAAACCATAGAGGAAAATACAAAGAAAACCAAAGTCGTCTGACATCCTAAATAGTATAGAACAGTGTTTCCCAACATTTGGCTTTTGGACTTCAATTCCCAGAAGCCTAAGTCAGTTCCCCAAAGCACTGATCAGCCAATGTACTGACTTAGGCTTCTGGGAATTGAAGGCCTCCTGTGGGGCCTGGGGCCCATGTTGGGAACCACTGGTATAGAATCATATGTGTATGTGTGGTATAGAATCATAAGAGGCCCTTGAGTCCAAACATCTGCTCAGTGCAAAAATCCAAATCAAAGCAGATCTGACAGATGCTTGCCAATTTTCTCTTGGATACCTCCAGCACTCATCATCTCCAAAGGGAATGGGTTCCATTGTCACACAGCTCTTATAGTTAAGAAGTTATTCCAGATGTTCAACCTTTCTCTTGCTTTATGTAGTTTCAGCTCATTATCACAGGTCCTGCACTCTGTGATGAGTGATTAAATCCATTCATACCACAACACTTTCCTTTTCTTTCTCTTGCACTGCAACTCTTTTTATTCAATGTTGGTCTTTCCATCCAGCCCAAGATTCATTTCACCTATGCCAGCTTTACCTGACACAATTCCTACTCTCAATGCTTTCTTTTATTTATCTTTTTTTTTCTAGAGTTGCCTTTCCATCACTACCTTTCTTTTTGATAACTGTTGCTTTCTCTCCTCTCTTCCCCGAGCTATAAAACACTCCTTCTCTGAACTTTGTTTCCTGCCATTACCAAGCCCTGGAAGCCCACCATCCCTTAGAATTGCTTTAGAATAATTTTCCACATCCATATTTGCCTGTTCAAAATATTTTTTATTGTGCAAATAATACTGTGGGTCATGAAAAAGCTAACCAGCAGCTGTGTATACTAATTTTCACTCACTAACTGCACTAATTTTCACTCATCAGTTACTTTATACAAAGCAAAAAGCAAGTTGGAGTTTCTTAGCTTCATTGTGTGTACAACCTGGGGCCCAAGACATTTTAAAATTCCATGATCTCCTTTGTTTTACCACTCTTTCTTTTCACAGGTTTCCTGTATTTCTAACAGATACAGAATTTCAATTGGTATAGCTTTCCCACAAATGAAGAAGCCACACAGATTGGGTTTCTGCTTAAAGCATTTAAAATTAATGCATCTATGCAAGTTCACACCTATCTCTAAAATGTGAATATTCATGTTAATCTTAATCAGGTTTTATAGTTGTTACCCTCTTGTATGTAGATGACACTACCCTAATAGCAGAAATTGAGGAAGACCTAAAGAAGCTCCTGAAAGAAGAGAGTGGAAAAGCTGGCTTGAGGCTCAATAGCTAGAAAACCAAGATAATGGCAACAGGCCCTATCAGTTCCTGGAGAATAGATGGGGAAGAAGTAGAAGCAGTGACAGATTTTACTTTCTTAGGATCCAAGATCACTGTGGATGGTGATTGCAGCCACGAAATAAAAAGGCAACTGATTCTTGGGAGGCAAGCGATGAGAAACCTGGGGAACATAGTGAAAAGTAGAGACATCACATTGAAAACAAAAATGTGTATAGTCAAAGCAATGGTATTCCCAGTGGCAATGTATGGTTGTGAGAGCTGGACCATTAGGAAAGCTGAGTGCAGAAGAATAGATACCTTTGAGATGTGGTGTTGGAGGAGAGTTTTGAGAGTCCCCTGGACAGCAAGGAGACCAATCTTAGAAGAAATCAACCCTGACTGCTCCCTAGAAGGTCAAATAGTAAAGATGAAGCTGAATTACTTTAGACATCAAATGAGAAGAGAGGATTCACTTGAGAAGGCCTTGATGCTGGGAAATATGGAGGGCAAAAGAAGAACGGGTGGCCAAAAATGAGATGGCTAGATGGTATTGTGGATGCAGTGGGCACAGAGCTGGGCGGACTGAGGAGGATGGTGGAGGACAGAGGTGCCTGGAGGACAATGGTCCATAGGGTCGCAAACAGTGGGAATCGACTATGCAACCGAGCAACAACAACAAAGGGGAGAAAATGTGATTTAGGAACAACTTTCTGGGGAATCTTAGCTTTGACAAAGACATGAAGACCAGAACATGTGAGAACATGTGCAGGAGCCTTTCCACTGCTGAGATAAAATTATGTCCTTTTTAAAAGGAAAGTAAATTAATAGTGCAATGCTTCACATGATTGTTCAGAAAATTAAGTATCACTGAGTGCTGTAGTATCTCCTCCTGGGTCAGGATATATCATGTGATGAAAAACAAAATCATTTTAAAAGGACAGGTACTTTATCCATTACTCCACTTCTTGCCACCTTTCTCTGCCACACACAGAGAATTTAATCTTACATACACATACCTGCTCATGGAGCAAACAACATTTTGCTACAAACAGACAGCTGTTTTCCCCACAACACAGTTTGGGCTGTTCTAGCATTCAAATTGAGCCTTTCACATCTACCCTTTAATAGCAATGTGGCTGCAGAAGCACATGTGTGTGCAATGCATTCATTTGTGGTATACCATCATTTGAATTGTCTTAGGTCCAAATATATAATATCAATCACGGCTGCGACTTCAGTTACAAGATACCAGTGATTGTAGACAACTTTTGCTTTGCTCCAGACCTGGCCTGCCTTTTACCCACATTGATTTCAGTTAATTAAAATCTGTGCATTTTGAAAACAAAATAACCTTGAGATGAATACGCTCAGGCCTACTTAGTAAACATGCCATTTTAGAGATCTAGGTTTCACAGACATAGAGCTGTGAAGGCAGACAAAAAAAAATCCCCTTTTGTTCATTGATACCTCTCTTATTGAGGGACTGCAGTGGCTCAAGTGGCTAAGATGCTGACTGGAAGGCAGGAGGTCAGCAGTTTGATTCTCGATTACTGCAGGACAGAATGAATGCCTGTCTTTGTCCCAGCTCCTGCCAACATAGCAGTTCAAAAGCAAGAAATTGCAAGTAGATAAATAGGGACCACTTTGTTGGGAAGGTAAACAGCGTTCTGCGTGCTCCAGTGTCTAGGCATGCCTGCTACATGACCACAGAAACGTCTGCAGAAGCAGACAGAGTTGGCTCTTCGGCTATGAAACAGAGATGAGCACTGAACCCTAGAGTCGTATACGACTGGCTTTTGAGCAAGGGAAACCTTTACCTTTACTATCTTTCTTACTGCCTTTGAACAACCAGGATCTTCCCTATTAATAAACAGTACACTTTTGAATTTCCCTTAAATTTGAAATTAACTATACAGTTGTACCTTGCTTAAAGAGCATAATGCGTTCCACAGGATTGCTCTTTAAGCGAGTTTGCTCTTTAAGTGAAACACCATTGTAAATGACCAATTGTGGGGGGTATTGCAAACCCCGATTTATTTGTTAAGTGAGTTTTTGGTTGGTTTTATTTGTTAAGCGAAGCGAACATTCAGAGAAAATTCTGCTCTTTAAGCGAGTTACTCTTTAAGCGAGGCACTCTTTATGTGAGGTTTGACTGTAAAGGGAAAAAGTATTAGTGAAGACGAAAAGAGTTTGGTACTGTTCCACTGCAGTTCTCTACACTGCAGCAATGGCCCAATAAAAATGTGAAATCTCCCAAATGATATTTAGAATTCAATATCATACAGTAAAAATGTGTATATTATTATTAAAATGACTGAACTTCTTTCTTTCCCTTCTTTCTTGTCGCTGAAACTGACATCCATATTTTCAACTTGATGTGTTGTGCCTCATATTTTAATGAGACTGCTGTAGCATTCTCAATGTGACATTTAGCTAATATTTCAAAATGCATAACTGTCAGCTCACACTGCGCTGGAAGTACAATTAAATTTCAAGATTTTATAAGCATGACTAATAATATTTTATTCTTCTAAATGATGTCTGGAATGTTTGCCTTATTATACCTCTAGATCATAAAGGGAAATTGCAGTATTACTAGTAACAGGATCAGAGACAGACAGACAGACAGAGACAAGAGAGGGAAGGCATAGTACAGAGTTGAGTTTTTCTCAACCCAGAAATCGCACCATTTTGTGAGTGCTTGTCATCTGTTTTGAGGGCAGCAAGGGAGCAGGAGCCCAATTTCAGTGGGATCCTCCCAATGGCCTCTTTTATTAAGTTTGAATAGAACTGGCCATAGGAGTGGAACTTCCCATTTGCAGAAGCATGGCCTAGGAGGGTGGCACAATCCCATGGTGGATCACCTGTTGTATGTCCTCCTCCCTTCTCCTCTTCCCTTCTTGCTTGTCTTTGGGGGTAGTGGAAGAATGGATTGGTCATTCCTCTCTCCTCTACCTTTCAGGATCAGATCCAGTCATAGGATGACAAAAATTCTACTACCACGCCATGACGTCACGGACGTCATGGGCGGAGCCGACGTCATGACGTCACGATGTCATGGGCAGGGTCAAAAAATAATAAATAAATAAATAAATAAAATTAAAATAAACACACACACACACACACACTCAACCCATCCACCCAACCAGACAGTTACAACACAAACCCATTATTAACTTAAATAACTTAAATAAAGAAATAAATAAAATAAAAATTAAACGAAAATACAACCACCCACCCAAAACACAAATAAATCACCCACCCACCCCAAATACAAAACCCTCAATTACTTGCCTCCTCCTCCGAAGGCCGCGGCCGCAGGAGCCACTGCCTGGAGCCGCTGGCCACAGCCACCGTCGCCTGCAGCCGCTGGCCACAGCCACCGTCACCTGCAGCCGCTGGCCACAGCCACCGCCGCTGCCCGCAGCCCCTGGTCGTGGCCGCAGCCAGGCCGAAAAGGCTCCTGCCCAGCCAGTCCTTCTGCGCTGTCCTTCCTCCCGACGGGCGCCTGGTCCAGTCCTGGCCCCGGGAGCAATCAGCCTTTTGCACAGGCTCAGAGGCAGCCTTGCCTGCCTGCGCCTCCCTGCAGGGGAGCAGCTGTGAGGCTCTGCCTGGGTGTGGGTGGGCGTGCGTGCTCCCGGTTCCTGCCCAGCCAGTCCTTCCGATGGGCGCCTGGTCCAGTCCTGGCCCCGGGAGTGATCAGCCTTTTTGCATAGGCTCAAAGGCAGCCTTGCCTGCCTGCGTCTCCCCATAGGGGAGCGGCTGCGAGGCTCTGCGTGGGTGTGGGTGGGCGTGTGCGTGCGGGCACGCTCCCGGCTCTTGCCCAGCCAGTCCTTCCGCTCTGTCCTTCCTCTCGACAGGCGCCCGGTCCAGCCAGCCCAGTCCGGCTATGGGGATCTCCAAGCTGGCCGATCTGCTCAAGGCGGAGGCACCCCAGGCCGTGAGCTCCGTGGGGGTGGAGCGCTACTGTGGTGAGCAACGATGCCAATGCCGACGCCGCTGCACCCAGGCAGGGCTGCCCGAGGGGGGCAGGCAGGCTGGTGCGGGGCCTTCGGAAAGGGCGCTGGCTGGGGAACCGCAGGACCAACCTTCCATCACCTCCATTCTGGTGGGGGCTCAGCAGCCCCGGGGGAGGTAACCACCTCTGAGGGCTGGTGCCGCCGCTGCTGCCACCAGACCCACTCCGAAAAGGTGCAGCTCCGGCTCTAAAAGAAAAACATTTAAAATTGGAGCCAAAATGGCTCCAATTTAGTCCACATGCACAGAAACTCAATCTGATGCAAGCGCAATGTGTCAGATTGAGTTTCTGCGCATGCGCACTAAATTGGAGCCATTTTGACTCTGATTTTTTAAAAAAATTCTTTCGGTGAGGCGTCTGGAACCAGATGCCTTAAAAATGGGCTACCCTCTCGGAGAACCCTCCGAGATTGTTCCTACCGTTCCAGGGAACCGGATGGAACTGGGGTCATCCCATCACTGATCAGATCACAGTGGTGAATTAACACCACCAGTGGGCATTATATATACTGTGTGTGTGTGTGTGTGTGTGTGTGTCCTCTCGGAGTCCTCTCTGTGGGCACCAATGCAGTCACCCCAGCACAGAGTTCATCCTGCCCCTCTGCCCAGCAGCCCAATGGGAGCATTTCCTTCCTCCCCTTTTGCTATGTTGACATTTTGCAATAAATAAGTGGGTTCTGGAATGCAGTTTGGACACTCAGTCTCTAAAAGGTTTGCCATCACTCTACTATTATATAGATTTGTTTGGTAGGTGAGTGGGTTTTAATTAAATACTACTATAATGTAGATTTGTATTGTGTGTCACCGGTGTTTAAGAAAGTGGTTTGGGGTTCAGTAAGGTGTGTATTGGGGAGGAGGATAGCCTTGCCTGTCCAGTCCCCATTTCTGTCAGGGGCTTGAGTACTAGGAGTGAGAGTTGGAGAGTATAATGATCCACAGTCTTCCTCACTTGCTTCGGGACCTCTCAGGCATTCATTCCAAGGTGGATTATTACTCAATCTCCTCTAGAACTCTCCCAAAGCTCATGGCAAGGAACGTATGTTCACCATTCCTTCTCAGCCACACCCGGCTGACCAAAACCTGGGGCTTCTCTGTCTACAGAGCCAAGCCCAGTTACTTTTATGAGAGGTAAAGTAGTGCTTAAAAGGAGGCAAAAGGACTTATTTTTCTTTTACCCAGGCATTCCATTTCCCAATAAACACATGTTGATTGAAGAAAATATTTTTATTAAAGTGGTAGCAAGTTTCTTGATGAATAAGTTTACAGATCTCAGCATAGAAAAATAACCTAATCAAAAATTTCGTTTTAGAGAAAGGATGCTTTCAGACATGTCTTCCTCTAAACAAAAATAATCTGTCTATCCTAAGTTACCATAATTAAGATTTCCAGAGATAAGGCCTAGTTGGAAGGCCTTTCTCCTTCATGTCGATGTTTCCTTGTCAACCACCATTTTCGAACTCCTCTCTTGCTCTTTGCTGGACTCTCGCCAGGTAGCAAGTGAACCTAGGTAATTAGGATACATCCAATCAGATCCCAGAGTTGGGGTAAGCAACTCTGTTTGTATTGTTTAAGCTTGATGCCTCTCTGTCCATCTCTTCCCATCCGGGCCCCAGAGATTGACAAACAAGTGGCCTTTTTGCTAGCACAAGAAGCCACATTTCTACGATAGACTAAAACCTAATAAACTCCAATTTGGATATGTGAAGAACTTGGGGCCTTATTTTATCACAGGGAGAGCAGCCCCTCAATCCCCATTCTTCATGCCTGTATTCCTCCCTTCTTCTCCCTCTCCAGAGGCTATGGTGCAGTAGAAAACTATTGGCCACATTCAAGCCTGTTTATTTAAAAAACACATTTAAAAGAGAAGAAAGGGCTAACTAATTATTAACAACAGAAAAAAGCAGGGAGAGGATTTGAATAAAAAAGTTATTTTCTCTCTCCCCCCCCCCCCCCAATAGCTGACTGGCTGGAAGCCTGCGTCCACATTAAGTTTGTTCGTTGGGGTATTGTGGCTCCCAAGAAATGCACATCTAAGGGTAAGCTGCCAGCTAAGCTTAAGGATCCTACACGATTGCTGCCTCAGCTTTCATCTTCATCTGAGGATAAGGACATACCTGACTTTAATGCAATAGTAGTATATGTGGAGGAGTTGGAGCAGGAGAATAGCAGGCAGGTTCTCCTGCACCTCTATCTAGGTGTTCCTGTATGGATACTATCAGTGTTCCCTTCTGATACCTGTATCAGAGAGAGAAGCACCACTAAGCAGGACCCTTGCCTAAAATATCTCGTGTTCACACTGTATCTGTACTGCAATTTCCCCAGGCCATAGCACTTTGAACTCCCAGACTCCAGGAAATCTGCTTAGACTTAACTTGGCTGATTAAAGATCCAGCCACCTGAGATATTAGCTTAATTAAAGCAATCTCAGCTGAGAGAATTAATATTGTTGTAGTAGTGTTGGCTTCAAGCCTGGCAAACACTCTTTACTCCTTTCAGTAACCACACCATTGGTGAAATAGTTCTTTATTTAGAATAAAAAGGTAGATAAAAGCATGCAGATGTTCCAGTAGATTCACAGGACATAAAATTAGAAAACATTAACTAATCAAAAATATCAGACATATTCAAGACAAACTCCTTCCACCAAAAGTAAAGAAATCTGTCTATCACTAAGTAATCATCTTTGCTAACTTCTGCATCCTTTCAGCAGTATTACTCTAGCAAACTGACTACTTGAGATCCATAATAGAACAGAACTTGGAACTTGAACTAACTCTAGTTCCATCTATCACTAAGTTAAACACAGTATCTTGCTTAGCTCACTAACATACAACCAATCAAGTGTTTTCTTAACTCATAACATATTCATGTTCTCATAACATCCTAACACCATTCTCACAGACAATAGTTTACAATAAACTAAGTGTTCTCGCAGCTAGTGGTCACATAGAAATTACAGTTGTTCTGGCCTTGGAAAGACCTGCAATAGCGCTTCTTCCAATAAAGTCCAACACCTGCTGATTATTTGTAGCAAAACAAAGAACTAGAAGTATTCTTTATGGCTTAACACATTTTTAACTTAAGAGACTCCATTTTCTAAGCATCTGATATTCTAAGTATTTCAGTTCCATCATAGGTACAAGGCATCATAGGGCGAGGCAACATAGACAGTTGGGTGATTTGCTAATGTTGCATCTTTCTGCTCTTGAGTCAGGTACAGGTTCTTGAGTCAAGGCTCCAATTGAAATTATTGAGTATTTTAGAGCAAACCCACCATGCAATGGGTTATTAATGTTAATTCTATCCATGATTAACCAATAGAAAGGTCTTCCATCTTCCTGCCACTAAGGTGACCTGAAATGGTTTTTTTATGTATTAAGCCCTGTTGTTTTGGTCTTTCATTCTGCTTTCTCTCCTCTCGTTACTCTCCTTCTTGCTATTTTTGCCTTACAAGAAAAAAAAGTATTTTTAAGTTCATCATTTTGTTTGAACAAACAGGAACCTTTATATAAAGAGCTTTTACAAAGAAGATCACATACTTATCTCTCTGAATCAACTGTAACTAATACTTTTGTTATGTTTCAAAAACATTGTGTGGAGTGTGTTTAATTGCTGGTCTAGAGCGGGGAGTAAAAGCCTTGGAGAACTTGCAATTCAAACTAAGTTAATTGTAAATATCTCCCGCTTTACTACTGTATAAAAACTTAACAGTTGTTTCTTTGGCTGTGTCTGTGCAGACCGAGCTTCATCAATTTTCTTCACCAGCTCAAGATGTGGAGCATAGACAAGTGGTGGAGCCAGCTTCTGGGTCCAGGGTGGATGCGACAACAGAGCATGGCACATGTTCAATGCCTGCTGAGTGGCTTGGGACAGTTGAGTGTTCTGTTGCAGAGACATCTAAGGGAGGGGTTCTCTGCCATTTTAAGCCAGGGGCTGGATCACGCCACCTCAGACTGTTGGCAGGCCAGACTGGTGCTCTCCCCCCACAGGCAGTGGCAGCAGCAGAGAGGGGGAGTGATCCTGCCATCACCACAGCTGGGACCAACCCGAGCCCCCTCCATTCCCCCGCCACCACTGCTGCCTTTGGCAGTGGTGATAGTAGTGGCAACAGTAGTCCAACCTGCCAACACTCCCCCCAATCATCACCACAAACATTCCCCCATGTCACCAGCCAGGCCAATAAACACTCCCCCAGCAGCAGCACCACCACTTCCCTGCTTACTGGCCTGCCATGGGGAAAGGAGGAATCTTGTCTGTCCTTGCCCGTGCTCGGCAAGAGCAGCAGCAGGGAAAGACATGGGTGGCAGCACACAACTGCCACTTGTGCTTCCCCCATTGCTGCCACCCTTTCCCCCTCCTCCTGGCTTAGTGTGTCCCTATTACTGATTTGTCATCCTTCCTTCTTACAACATCTGCCATGCTATGGAGCAGTGTTAAGGACATGTCAAGCCAGATGGAAGGGGGAAGGATGGTGGTGATGGTGTCAGGAGCAAGGGCAAGGATATGGGCTGTATGGAATGACATCGTGGGACAGATCCGGTCTGTGGACTGTAGGTTGAGAACCCCTGATCTAAAGCATAGTTTGTAGGTGCAGGTGCAGCTGGCTGTCCAGCTAAGTAAGCCTCCTTGCTTTGGCAGCCTATGGTGGACACTCAGGAAAGATGGAACTTTACAGACATGATGGCATTCATTTGTCTGAATCAGACTATGACATTTTTCTGGGTGGCCTACAGCAGGGCCTTCATGGTGAATTTCATGGCATGGTGAAGAGCATGGGGTAAAACTAGCTTAACCCCTTTCCATAGCAGGTAGTGCAGAAAGGGATTTAGTAACTGCGAGTCCCTTCAGAAATTAGGTGGTTAAACTTTGCCCAGCATCCAGGTCGATTGGATTTACAAGATCCCAATGTTCAGTCACCAGGATGAGGGGTATAGGGTGGAAGGTGAGACCTTCCCACAGTTTAGGTCATGATGATTGGTGGCTGGTGGCCGGACAGCATCTACCCAAAATCTGTTCCAGCCAGAAGTGCACTGTTGCTTGACATCATGCTGAAGGGGTTGTGAGACTTGCAGGTGGGGCAGGTGCAGAGGTAAGCAGAATCCCCTGGCTCTGGGATCAGGTATCTGTACTACATTAAGCCCAACTACAGGATGGGATGGTTCGCCAAGTTCATGAATTAATAAAGTTGTGATCCTAGTTGAAATTCCAATGGCTGTGTTGTCTCATCTTTTCTGGCTTTGTGGGGTGGGCAAAGAAGGGTTAATGATATTATTTTACTTTTTCCTCTGATTTTTCACCTAGGTAACAGAACTCTGAAATAAGATGAGTATCACTCTGTCTCCTTTTACCTCAAGAAGTTGAGGTAGAACAGGCCCAGTTCTTTTTTTTTAATTTCACCCTCATATAAAAGATTGTGGGAAGCAAATTTCATTTATTCCACTGAAAGAAACATGCCTAACTGGTATGCATTCTGGAGGACAACAATTACCTTCCATGAACTTTTATCACATCTTCTTGAGTTGAGCTATGCTTCTGCTATAGAATTAAGAACAAATGGTATGGTAGTCCCTTGGAATCAAGTCAGACAACAAATGAGCATTCAAATTATCTGGCTTTGACTTAATGCAGTGGGACATTCCCTTGATAAACAATTTAATTAGCAACTTCTTTAAAATCAACAACAAAACTGAACAATCATTTAAGTTTGATCTATATAAATGGAAATATAAAGTTACTGGCATGAATTTCAATTTTTTTCCAGGAAACATTCTAGTCTGATTCACTTTGTGAAGAAAATGAGAATTTGGGGGAACATAGAATAGAGAACCTTTCTGTAGAATTCAGGCTTTTCTCAGTGCTTGGCAATAGCTGACTGAGAAAAAGGAGGGGGCAGTTTTTGCCTCATAGGAAGGGAAGTATCAACTGGAGTTAATGTTTTAGGCTAAGACTTCAAGGCTGAACAGTCTTATTCCCTGGCACTGTGGTACAATAATACCTCATATAACATTAGTATCGAATAACACTAAAATCGCATAACATTAAGGAATCTGGGGGGGAAGAATTGCATCAGATAACATTAAGATCCTATGGGATGCTTCAGATAACAACCGCTAAAGCCTGTGTAGTTACAATGTATCTCTATGGATCCCATAGGATTTTAACATGCATCAGATAACACTAAAAATCATATAACACCAAGACTTGTGGAACCAGGTTTTAGTGTTATATGAGGTTTTACTGTAATTGGAAAATGACTTCCGTGGTTTGTGTGAAGGGCAGGGAGAGAAGCTGTTCTTGTCTCTCTAAGCATTTGAGGGAATGTGAAGACTGAGTGGCAGACCATTTCAAAAGGTGTAAAAGGTGACAAATAAGGTATAAAAAGAGGTTCAAAAGTTATTTTAATTGGCTTAGTTATCTCATAGGAGATGCTATAGCCAGTTACTGTACTGTTATGTTATACTGTGAGGGATACAATCTGTGCATGCTGTGAGACTATTTATTTAGTTATTTGTTTGTTTGTTTGTTCACGCTTATATGCCACCCTAACAGCATCGCAGAACAAACATCAAAATTTGTATTGCTGTCTTTCTCTTATTCTTATAGTTTTCTTACTTTAATTACTGTCGATGGGTTTTCTTTTACATTTCTAATGGTTTGCAAATTGTTATAAGGTGGTTTAAAAATAAAATAAACACAAACTCAAGCTTCCAACCTGTGTATACATGCTTGGTAATACATCCTATCAAATACTTTGGAGTTCATTTCCAAATACTATATGCATGAATTGTCAATAAAAGCTGCATCTTTATTAACAATTTTCTTTTATTCATGGCTGTTAAGAAGAAAGCAGGAGGCAAGTGAGTTCATCTGCTATATGGAAATTCCATTCCCAACTGCCCTTTACATTCATAAATCATTATATACCTACTTCTTTTTCTCCCCTATTTATTTTGGCAGGATTTCAAACCCGCTTAAGTTTCTGAACACTCTTAAAAGCCCCTAAGTACAGTATGCTGCAGTAATTCCGATAGGAAGTAAGCAAGTCATGGTATAATTTATCTAGCAGAAGGTAGGCTGGGAGTTTTGGCTATATTATTTTGGAATACAAATCCCATCATAATCCATTCTGGGAGTCTTACCTGACAGATATATACCTTAAGGTAAAGGTTTCCCTTGCTTGAAAGCCAGCTGTATCCAACTCTAGGGTTCAGTGCTCATCTGTTTCAAAGCCGAAGAGCCAGCTCTGTCTGCTTCTGCAGACATTTCCATGGTCATGTGACAGGCATGACTAGACACCTGAGCACACAGAGCACTGTTACCTTCCCACCAAAGTTGTCCCTATTTATCTACTTGCAATTTCTTGCTTTCGAACTGCTAGGCTGGCAGGAACTGGGACAAAGACAGGAGCTCATTCCATCCTGCAGGACTCGGGAATCGAACTGCTGACCAGTCAACATCATAGCCACTTGAGCCACACCCAAATGTGGTTCACCAGGGAGGAAGACATAAATGGAAGGTTTTTGAACCCTAGCTAGACCTCGATCCATCCAAGATGCCTGTTCAGAAAGGAAGTTGCCCAAGTGGTAAGAAATTTAACATGGCTCCATTAATTCTTAGGGTAGGATTTCATTTTAAAACATCTTTAGGTATGTCAGTGTTTGCCACAGTATAATAATTTCTTAAGGCTATCAATTCTAATATTTTTATTTTAGAATGTGGTTAATGGAAAGGAAGTACCTCCTTCTGACTGCGTTCATTATGATTATAAAGCTTTCAAATTTTTGGAGTGATAGTTCTTTTGCATAAGAAATGTAGATTAAACTGCCTATAAAATATTATATAAAATAGTAACAGCTTGACAGATTTACTCTTCTAGTAAGGAAAAATACAAAACATCTGAAGAGGGGACTAACAGCAATTACACATTTATACTACCACTGAGGTTCTTCACCACTATTTCACCATGAGTGATAGAGTATTATTCAGCCCAGAAGAGGGATGAAGCATTTTATAGGGATATGTGGATGAATTTTCATTCTAAAGCAGTGATGGGATGTCACCGGTTCCAGACGGATCTCTGGAACCGGTAAGACCAATCCCGGAGGGTTCTCCGTGAGGGGAAGTCCACTTTTGGGGCGTCCGGTTCCGGACGCCTGACCGAAAGAAAAAAAAAATTAAAATCGGAGCGAAAATGGCTCTAATTGACTGCGCATGCGCAGAAACTCAATCTGACGCATGTGCAATCTGACGCATTGCACATGCGTCAGATTGAGTTTCTGCGCATGCGCAGTCAATTAGAGCCATTTTCGCTCCGATTTTCAAAACATTTAGAACTTTCAGGGCAGCGGCGGCGGCAGCAGCCCTCTGAGGGGGGCGCCTCCCCGCGGCACGTTGAGGGCTGCCTCGGCCGTCCGCTGCTGACAAGCCCCATGCCCTGGGGACGCCCGGCGGGGTACACCGCTGCCGCCGCCTCCGCCGGGCGCCTGTGGGCCGGGTGCCTGCAGCCGCCGTCCACAGCCGCCGCCCGCCGCCGCCGGAGCTGCCGCTGCCTGAATCCCTGTGGACTCCTTCTTGGGTCGGTCCCTTTTGAGCTCGGCTGCCGCGCGCTGCGAAGGAGGAAGCTGTAGGCGGTGGCGGTGCGGCATGGGGACGGCCCAGGGAGGCGTGGCAGCCGCGGCTGCCCGTCGCCCCTCGCCATGGCCGGAGCCGGGCTAAAAAGGTACCGGCCCAAGGAGGACGCCACAGGGGTGCAGGCAGCTCCGGCGGCGGCGGCGGCTGTGGACAGCAATCGGGGTGCCGGGTCCCAAGAAAGGTAAGCGAGGGGTTTTTATTTGGGGTGGGTGGGTAATTTATTTGTGTTTTGGGTGGGTGGTTGTTTTTATTTTATTTATTTATTTGTGTCTGGGTGGGTGGGCTGAGAGGGAGGGGTGTGTGTGTATGTTTATTTTTATTTTTTATTTATTTTTATTTTGGCCCCGCCCACAACGTCATGACGTCATGACGTCGGCCGTGACGTCATGACGTCATGCCATTGGCCACGCCCATGACGTCCGTGACGTCATGGCGTGGTAGTAGAATTTTTGTCATCCCATCACTGTTCTAAAGTGCTATGATCTGAGTTCTATATAAACAACAAAACTTCCTGCATGGAGAGAAGTGTCTGCTATCAGAAGGCTCTAGTTGGTTTTTTTAAAAAAATTATTATTCCACAGAGTCCACATGTCATCAGGCTGTATGGGAGAGCTGAGAGCAGGATAATGTGTTGAGACTCTTAACTTGACACACAATCCTGCAGAGCCTCACAGTTCAAATAAGGCTAAACCTCACAACATAATGATTTCCTCATGACAACAGGTTTAGAGAGAGTTCTTCCAAACCCAGATTATTGCCATCCTACCGAGTACAGAATACCAGGTCCCAGAGCATGCTTTGCAAGATGTGTGGGGCCAGATGCCACACTGGACACCTCATGGTCATCACTGTGGCCATGGCATTCTGAGCCACTCAAGAGAAAAAGGTCTTAGCACAGATGCTGGGGCCATAGTGGCTCAGTGGCAGTGGCGTCGCACAGTCTTCGGCCGCCTGGGGCGAAGAACAAACTCGCCGCCCCCCCCCCAGCTCGCCGCTGCCGCCACCCCCTCCCCCCGACCCAGGTAGAAGCCAGCCCCCTGCTGACTAGCGGGGCGCGCGTGCGCGCGCGCGCGCGCCACACACCTCCGTCCGCTCGCACCTCCGTCCGCTCGCCCGGCCGGCTGGCCATCGGGGGCTCTCCGCCGCCTGTTGCCCCTGGCAGCGGCTTTCAGGGGGCGGCAAAATGTCCCCTCCCCACCCTTTTGCTGGCGAGGAGGAGAAAAAGTGTTTTTTTTTAGGCGGACAATTCAAGGAGGGGCCCGCCCGCCGGGCTGGCTGTCGGTCGGGGGCTCTCCTGGCGGGCGGCCCGCGTGCGCGCGCACGCTGCCCACCTCCTCCTGCCCAGCCAGCCCCCAGGGGCTCCCCGCCACGGCGCCACCCCACCCCCCCCGACGAGCGCCCCGTCTCACGGCAAGTTGGGTGGGTGGCTGGGCGGGCGGAGGCGAGCAGCGTCCGCGCGCACGCGGGCCGCCCGCCAGGAGAGCCCCCGACGGCCAGCTGGGCGGGCGACCGGGCGTGCCCCTCCTTCCCTCCCCCCCCTTTTGCTGGCGAGGAGGAGAAAAAGGGTTTTTTTTTAGGCGGACAATTCAAGGAGCCTCCTTGAATTGTCCGCCTAAAAAAAACCCCTTTTTCTCCTCCTCGCCAGCAAAAGGGTGGGGAGGGGACATTTTGCCTCCCCCTGAAAGCCGCTGCCAGGGGCAACAGGCGGCGGAGAGCCCCCGACGGCCAGCCGGGCGAGCGAGCGGATGGAGGTGCGAGCGGACGGAGGTGTGTGGCAAGCGGCGAAGCGCACGTGGGGCGCTCGCCAGCAAAAGGGTGGGGAGGGGACATTTTGCCGCCCCCTGAAAGGCGCTGCCCGGGGCATCCGCCCCCCCCCCTGCCCCCCCCACGCTACGCCACTGCTCAGTGGTTAAGGAGCTCACCTTCTTAGCTGGAAGGCTGGCAAGTCGGCAGTTCAAGACCCAGGTACTGCATGACAGATTGACCACCTGTCCTTGTCCCAGTTCTTGGGGACATGAAAGGAGCCTCATTTGGGCATTCCCTGAGCAGAGTTTCTTACACAAAAATCCTTTCAACCCAGAATAATTTCTGACATGAAATTATTATAATAGCACAGGTGCTGCAGTATCTCAGCACAAGTTGACATCCACACCATACTAAAAGTCTCTTTCCAACCCAGTGTCTAGGAGGAAGTATCTTATAAACCTAGTGCTTTTACAAAAGAAAGCGTTATATGTAAAAAAAAATTTGCTAGCACTCTTGACACAAATTACTAAAACAAGATTTAAATCCTAAACATACCTGCTTTAAAGGAAGGTACTGTTTATACAAAGCAGGCATAAAGTGGAATGGGCTATATAATACAGGTCTCTCACTTTCTCAAATATAGTGTTAGTATTCATACATCATTTTTCTATCTACAATAATATTGGGGGAAATAAAACTGCATTTAGAAATAGATACAATTCATTTGCCTGATGAAACAATGCAATCTTGTAAACGTTGACAATCCCCTTTCTGCATTATGTGGCAAGGTAGTGCTAGACTATTTCTCATGTTTTGAATTGTGGGCACAGAAGCAGTAGCTCACATTTATAAAACAGAAATATCTTAAAGATACAATTTCTTGGCTTTTCTAAATCAGAAGCTGGAAAACACAGAATACGCTCGAACCTACAACATTAGGAGGTCTAGGCTACGTACAATATATATCTCAAAATAAACTCCACTGAATTCAACAGAGCAAGAAAGAAAAGGAAGTGGTAGAATTATTTCTGATTCCTGTGGCTACAGAATATTCCAGGGAAGCTCTGTCTTTGTCTCCTTTCTCTTTCTCCTTCTTCTCTTCTCTTTCTCCATCTTTAACTCCCATCTCTCTTTCCATCACTCCTTTCTTCTCTTCCTCTCCTTTCCATTGATCCTTTGGGTTTTGTTCCCTCAAAGACACTTATGCCTATGGTAAAGCCAAAGTCCCACTCTCTCATCATGCTCTGAAGTAAGCTCCATCTCAATTGAACTGATTAATTTCTGAAAGACTGACAAGAAGTTGTTAAAATGGCTATGAAATTCTTCAGGCACATGCAGCCATACATCATGAATATTTTGTATGTAAAATAAGCATCTTCAAAGCCCTATATCTCCTCAACAATAGGACTGTCCTACCTGAAATGTAAAAAGAAAAAAATGTATCAGGGATTTATCTATTTATTTTTTGGAAAGCAGTGGTAGGCATGACAACTGAGTTCTTGGTGAGTTGCAAAGAAAATCATGATGGTAGGAAGGCTTTTAAAACAGATAAATTAGAATTTTAAATGCACTTGTCCAACCTTCTCCAGATTAGGCAGTTAGTAACCCATTAGTGTTTATAGCCACTCTTCCAAATATGATCCAGATCAAAAGGTACATTCAAATTATTATTATTAGTTTTGACTGACTTCACATCAGAAATGGCAGACAGAATGCTGTTTTTGATTGGACACACAGTATCAGAGGTAAACTCCTACAATTCTAACATGATAAAGGAGTATGTGTGAGAGAAGTAATAAATTAGTTAAATTTTAGTTTGGGTTTGTTATCATTTATTTCCTATTTTATGCCTTCGGGTGTCAAGGAATAGTTTGAGTCAGAGACAGAATAAACTAAGATGAGAGAAAAGTGGAGAGTGTGGGTAAGCTAGTTATGAGCTGTGTTAAGAGATGTCTGTGGAAGTATTGTGTTTTTCATTGATATGTGTAAAAAGAAGCAGCTTTACAATCATGTATAATGAACAAAATGTGCTTAAGCCAATAGAAAAGAAGGAAAACAAAATATATTCCAGCCATCTAATAAGGACTTGATAGCTTTTAATATTAAAACTTGCTATTTTATTTCATTTTAAAATGTTCTCATATTCACATGTACTGCTTAACTTATTTATTTATTTTTGTTGATATTAGCAGTCACAAGGTATTGCACTATGCATATCAATGGCCACTGTTGTGACACACAATCAAGGTCGATCCACCAAATTGAAATAGGTCCATGATGGAAAATCTTGGCACTCCAGATGTTCTTGAACTTCAATTCCCAGAAGCCCTCATCAGCAGGAGTGCTGACTTAGGCTTCTGGGAATTCAAGTCCAAGAACACCTAGGATGCCAAGGTTCACCATCACTGACATAGGTTATGTGTTCCTTTACTATAAACATTTTTCACTATGCTTTAAAAAAAGTACAGTATAGATCCAGGTCTTAGCTGTGGCAATGTTCACACAACCATGGAAAGTGACAATTTTGGTCTGCCTGGGATTGGTAAATGAGAGTACTCTAGGGGAAGGAGTTCCTATTACAAGTAAAACATCAACTCCAAACATAAGGGGTTGGGGAGTGGATATCATTTGATTGTGGTACAGACTAGGTAGAAGTGTTATTGGACCTTCAGTGAAAAATCTCAAAAGTGGAAGAATAAACATTGCAAAAGAAAATTGCTTTCTTGTTTTTGAACTGGTTCTCAGGGAAAGAGGTTGGCTAATAAGAATGTTCTGAGGAATTGTCAACCATTGTTTTGTTCTAAGACCTCTCAACCTGACTTCACTTCTTTGTTTTTGAAATGCAAATAACTATAAAAGAGATAAATGGATCCCCTGAGAATAACACAAGTACTGAGTTGTTTTTCAACTAATTTTGAATGTGTGGCTATGTAAGAGCAGCAGTCTTTCTTTATTTGCATCAGTATGGCACAATTTACCATATATACTTGAATATAAACCAAATTTTTAACCCCAAAAATGAGGTCCAAAAAGGGGACTCAGTCTATACAAGGGTCAACAACCACGAGGTCTAAAAATGTGGGTTTTTAAAAAGTTATTTGGCACTTTAAAAATAAGTTTTGGGACTTCCGCAGGAAAAGAATCAGAGGCACAATTAAACAAGTGGACACAAGAGGGCACAAACCGCGCTTTTCCATTAGAATACATTGAAAATCAAGTTATCCTATTCTGGTTTGTTTTCAATTAATTTCTATGGAAAACCACAAATGAAGAAAGAAGCTCTACAATGAAATTGTGTGGCCCTTCCAAATTGGTGTGAAAAAAAGAAATGATTTTATTTACCATATATTTGTGCCTTTGTCCCTGCTTCATGTGTCCAAGATGGAGGAAGGAAGCCATTCTCGTTCCTTGCGGGGGGGAGCGGCGGCGGCAAAAGTCTAGGCTAGAGAAACACTTCCTGCCTCAGTGTAATTGACCTGCCCACCCACTTTACCTGCAGTGCCACCACTGGTGGGTGGTGCAAGTATAGTTTAAAAAATTCACTGAAATAATTAAGATTACTGTATTTTAATGTATTTTAATTACTGAAACTCACTAGCAGCTGCTGCATTTCCCACTCTCATCTTATACTTGGGTCAATTTATTTTCCTGGGTTTCAAAGTCAAAATTAAGTACAGTAATACCCCGGATAACGTTAAGAATTGGTTCCACAAGTCTTGACGTTATCTGATTTTTAGTCTTATCCGATACGTGTATCGGATAGCGTTAAAATCCTATGGAGCTGGCTCGGATAACGTCAACTCCATAGAGATACAGGTATGTACATTGTAACTGGCACAGAGTGCAAGGGAAAGTCAAGGAAACTTTTCGCTCCCCTGCCGCCGGGGGGGGGGAAAGATTTCAGACAAGCTTTCCCTTGCTTAGGTGCGTGACCGCCTGCACGGGGATCTTCCCTGTACCCTTTCCAAACATTGTGCAGATGCGCACCTGCAAGGTGTTTTGGAATGCAGTGGGGAGCACCCGTCTGTGTTCCAAAACACCCTGTAGCCGACACGATTGTACCGGATAACGCTAAAACAATCATTATCCGATGCAAGATTTCCCCAAAAATCTTGCATCGTTATCCGTTTCTAGCGCTATCCGGTACAATCATTATCCGGGGTATTACTGTACTTGACTTATATTCGGGTCGGCTTATATTCACGTATATAGGGTAAAATTATGGGAATATATGAAATATAGGTAACATTCAAAACAAATTAAAATGTAAACATTAGACTATTTCTAACCAGACGTGGGCGAGTTCAATATCATTATCTTGGCTTTTTACTAGATATTTTATTTACATGGTGGGACAAGGTGTGTTGTTTGCACATTTCATAAGTTTAGCCTTTTGTTGTTGTTGCTCAGTCGCACAGTCGATTCCGACCCTCTGCGACCCCATGGACCATTGTCCGCCAGGCACTTCTGTCCTCTACCATCCTCCTCAACTCGCTGAGTTCTGTGCCCATTGTCTCTACAATACCATCTAGCCATCTCATTTTTGGCCGCCCCCTTCTTCTTTTGCCCTCCACCTTACCCAGCATTAAGGCTTTCTCAAGCAAATCCTCTCTTCTCATTTGATGTCCAAAGTACCTTAGCTTCATCTTTACAATTTGACTTTCCAAGGAGCATTCTGGGTTGATTTCTTCTAAGATTGACCTATTTGTTCTCCTTGCTGTCCAGGGGACCCTCAAAGCTCTCCTCCAACACCACATCTCAAAGGCATCTATTCTTCTGCGTTCAGCTTTCCTGATGGTCCAGCTCTCACATCCATACATTGCCACGGGGAATACCATTGCTTTGACAATATGAATTTTTGTTTGCAATGTGATTTCTCTACTTTTCATTATGCTCCCCAGGTTTCTCATCGCTTGCCTCCCAAGAATCAGTCGCCTTTTTATTTCATGGCTGGAATCACCGTCTGCAGTGAGTTTTGATCCCAAGAAAGTAAAATCTGTCACTGCTTCTACTTCTTCCCCATCTATTTTCCAGTGACTGATAGGGCCTGTTGCCATGATTTTGGTTTTCTTTATATTGAGTCTCAAGCCAGCTTTTTCACTCTCTTTTTTCAACCTAATCAGGAGCTTCTTTAGGTCCTCCTCACTTTCTGCCATTAGGGTAGTATCATCTGCATATCTCAAATTGTTGATGTTTCTCCCAGGAATTTTGATCCCAAATTGCGATTCCTCCATCTCTGCATTGCACATTATGTGCTCTGTGTATAAGTTGAATAAGCAGGGTGACAAAATGCAGCCTTGTCTTACTCCTTTTCCTATTCCAAACCACTCTGTCATTCCGTATTCTGTCCTAACTGTTGCTTCTTGATTCATGTACAGATTTCTCATGATGCATATAAGGTGCTCTGGTATTCCCATTTCTTTAATTACTTGCCACATTTTTTTGTGGTCTACACAGTCAAAGGCCTTAGTGTAATCAATGAAACAGAAGTAGACTTGTTTCTGATATTTCTTTGTTTTTTCCATGATCCATCTTATGTTGGCGATGTGGTCTCTAGTCCCCCTGCCTCTTCTGAACCCCACCTGCACTTCTGGTAATTCTCTCTCCACATGCTGCTGCAGTCTATCCTGTATTATCTTGAGCATCACCTTGCTAGCGTGTGGGATGAGTTTAGCCTAGCCTTCTTCTAGTTTAATATTTAGAGAATGATAGGTATGCAGAAAAATTTTCCTCACTTTTAGCTTTTGGTGTCCATGAAATGGATGGGTTTTATGCTATATTACCTTATTTCATTCATTATCTGCTAGCTCCTCTCAAGGAATTGTACTTCTAGAGAGGCAATGTCAGCCAGATAATAGACTTTTGCAGTGGTTGTAGGTTTCAGGCAGTCAGTAATAATCCTGCACAATTCATTAAGAGATCCATTTACTTGTTTGGCATGTGCTGATTTATACAAAATGGCAGTGATGGCAGACCTTGGCACTCCAGCTGTTATTGAACTTTAATTCCCATCCCAGAAGCCCTGATCAGCAGGAGTGCTGACTTGGGGTTTCAGGGAATTTAAGTCCAAGAACACTTGGAGTGTCAAGTTTCACCATCAATGCTATATGGCAACAGCATATTGTTCTATGGAGTAGCACAGGAGCTATGCTTTTGTTCTTTTTGTTTGTGGGTACGAAGTCCAATCTGACTCTAGTTTTATAAGTATGTTTTTACTGGTGACAACTCTGTTACACACCAAAGAGTCACTTTAATATCACACTAACTTCCTTTGCTCCCAAGGATTTTCTTCCCTCATCTCTCTGTGGGTGGATGTTTGGTTGGATGGGCATGTGAATGGACAGACAGACTCACTCACTCTTGAGGAAAAACAGTCTAAGAAAACTGCATTTAATTTTGCTCATCTTTTCAAATTGAAAAATAAATATGTTTCTTCAGGTCAGTTTTTAAATGTGTTTCTTCAGTTCTATTTTAGACTTTCTTAGCCAGGTTTGTAAGACACTGCAGTGGCTCAAGTGGTTCAAAATCCGAGTGACAGGTCTCTGTCCCAGCTGCTGCCAACCTAGCAGTTCAAAAGTAAGAAATTGCAAGTTGATAAATAGGTACTACTTTGGTGGAAAGGTAAACAATACTCCGTGCACTTTGGTGTCTAGGCATTCCTGCCACATGTCCACAGAAATGTCTGCAAACGCAGACAGTGTGGGCTCTTTGGCTATAAAAAGAGATGAACACTGAACCCTAGAGTTGGATATGACTGGATTTCAAGCAAGGGTGACCTTTACCTTTACCTTAGTTAGGTTTAAAAACAAAACACCCTTTAAAAAGAATACATCAGGGCAAAGAATGACTATCTCTGTAGGAATTCAGAATATACTGATAGCATGATGCCAACAAATACTGCATCTTCTCAGCTTTGCAGCACAAAATTTCATGGCCCACTCCCCCAGGCAAGGTTTTACCTCAGCATGACGAGCATTTAATTAGAGAAGGATGGAGGGAGCTGACAACCTGACACTTTGCTACCTTCCCTGATGCTTGCTGTCATAAACAATCTGTCTGTTAACAACTGTGATGGCCAGAGCTTATGAATATTATGAAGCCAGAGTAATTAAAGGAGAGTGGTGGAGGGAATCTCTCCTCAGACATACTAAGGCAAGACCTGCTTATGGTCTTTGTTAAACCCTTAAGGCACCAAATCTGACTGGTTGAGGAGAGTTCAGATGCCTGGGAAGGAAGCAGAAATACATGGTGAATGATAGTTCCATCAGCAGCCAAGAGTGTGATTTCCTTTCAAGAGCAAATAAAATGATGGCTGGTGCATTATTTTGTCTACGTTGTGGAAGAGGCTGATAAGGATGACAGCTGCCATTTTGGAAGCCTATCAGCAAAAGCACGCGTGCACACACACATTTACAGGATTCCAGGCTTTAAAGGGTAAACAAATGACACATGTTAGTGAGAACTGCAATGAGTAGTTTATTATTGGAGACAAAACTAGTATGCTTGACTGCTCTTAGATATTCCCCCAAACAAACCCTAATCTAAAATTACTTCATGAATGGTTACAGCTGTTCACAGTCATGTACGCATTCTCTGTGTTACTTCAATGGCAATGTCATACAAATTGGGGATCACAGAACGAATGCAATTATGCCATAATACTCCAGCACTATAAAGATATGTCTCCCTGCTTTACTGATGGCAAACAGGGCTAGCAGAGATTCAAGGCAAACCTGGGCTGACATTTTTGCAAAAGAAGTAAGCCAATCAACATAAAATGTAGCACAAGGGGAATCTGGTTGAAGGGAGGAATCACTGAAAATGTGGATTAAAATCCTAATGTGAATTAAATATCCACACTCGTACCCTCTCTTCACCAACAGTTTCTTAAACTGTTGGTAGGCAAAGGTTTCCTTGTAAACTTTCTCAGAAGCAGTGGAGGAGGAAAAGCAGGTGGTGCAAGGAATTTGAAATGGTGTCTTGATTTTGAGATTTAAAATGGATTATGTTCATTCACTTTCCTTCCTCAGAGAGGGTTGATGTGCTGGAATGCACAGTTTCATTTCTTTATCAGGGAGTGCTGTTTGACCTTGGTGCTGCCTAAAGACACATTCCTGTCCTCTTGAAGATGGTGAGAAAGAAGAGATAGAATAGATAGAAGGAAGAAGATGATGGGCATTGACAGTTATAAGCTTATTTGATAAGGTAGAGAAAAGGTGGGACAATGGATGAATGATGGGAGTTGTTAATCTTAAAATAGACAGAGCAATGCAATGCTTAGCAGGAAGAAGATGGGGTACAGGAGCATGTGAGTAGAGAAATCCAGTTTTTAAAATATTCGCTGGTGAAGGCCAGATAATATTTAGATAGCGTTTCTTGTTTTCAAAATGGGAATTGGAGGAAATGGAAGACTGTTCCTATTTTTCTAATATTTCTTTTATATATAATAAAGTGTTCACCTTTTTACCGAAGACCATTTGGATTTTTATTTGAAGCTGGGCTGGTGCAAGGATTTCCAGTTCCTTTTGAACCTTATGGTAATTGCTACCCAAGCCTGAACATCATACTTGGTCTGTTAGGTTTTTAAGCAGAAACAGCCAGGAATTAAAACCTATCATAGATTTCCCTAGCTATGGTACAGAACCTTAGGTACTCTGAAGCACCAAAGGTCTATTGCTGGCTTCCTGGCTGACTGGTGGTCTCTGTCAGGGTGAAATGGGTCCTGTGATGGGGAAAAATAAAGTGTGGTTTCCTTACAGCTGGGAGCAACATTAAGTGGACTTGATCCACAAAAGCTAACAGTGAAAATATAGCAGTTAGTCTTTAAAGTGCTACTGTGTTTTTTATTTTTATTTTACTTTATTTTGTTTATTTTGTTTTGTTTTGTTTTCTGAGATGCCTTAATCAGTAAAATGCATCCTTTTTTACAATCTGGGATGGGTCACAAAATGGCCAATGGGAAAAGAGATGGATTCAGACTGACTTGGCTTCCATCAGTCCATATTGTTGTGGAGGGACTCCAATCCACTGGAGAAGATTTTTGAGATATGCAGATGCCAGACACAGGGAGACGATAGGGAGATGTATGTGGTCTTCTTAATATCCCTTAAAGTTCAAGCAGGATCACAAGCATCTATATCCTTATGTGGATGGAGAACTGTTTATGAAAAGATACCCTGTATATGAGGTATGTGATACCCTGTATATGATACCTTGTATATAGGGACTGCAGTGGCTCTAGTGGTTAAGATGCTGAACTCGATGACTGGAAGGTCAGAGTTCGATACCCAATTACTGCATGATGGAAAGAGCTCCAGTCTCTGTCTCAGCTCCTGCCAACCTACCAGTTCAAAAGCAAGAAATTGCAAGTAGATATATAGGTAGCACTTTGGTGGGAAGGTAAACAGTATTCTGTGCACTCTAGTGTCTAGGCATGCTTACCACATGACCACAGAAATGGCTGCAAATGCAGACAGTGCTGGCTCTTTGGCTATAAAAAGAGATGAGCATTGAACTCTAGAGTCAGATACAACTGGCTTTCGAGCAAGGGTGACCTTTACCTTTACCTATATGAGGTGCCCTTCTTATACAAATAGACTGCATTTCTCCACTTCTGCCTATATTTCCAGAGACATAACAAATTATCAAACTACAGTAATACCCCGGATAATGTTATGACTTGGTTCCACAAGTCATGACGTTATCCGATTTTTAGCGTTGTCCGATGCATGCATCGAACAACACTAAAAAAAAAAAAGCCCTGACTTCAGGGACAAATTACTTTAAAGGCAGGCAGGGAAAGAAAGAGACCTCTCTGCCTTTAAAGCCACGCCCCACTCGCAGCATTCTCTGCGACTGCAGTAGGGTCGGGGAAAGCGATCACGTATTTTTTCCTCCCTGTATTTAAACTACAGGGAGAGAGAGAACTGCTTTTGTCTTTCTTTCCCTCCCTGTATTTAAACAACAGGGAGGGGGAAAGAGAGAGATGTGATTGGCTCTCTAGAGAACCAATCACGTCTCTCTCTTTCCACCTTCCCTGTAGTTTAAATACAGGGAGGGAAAGAGACAAGGAGTCTCTGGAACTGCAGTACGGTCGGGGGAAAGGCGGGTGCTTTTTCCCGACGATACTGCAGTTGCAGAAACCGCTGCGGGTGGGGGGTGGATTGGGTTGTTCTACCCAAACCACCCCACACCTGCAGACCATTGCACTGGATAACGCTAAGAATCATTATCCAGAATTGTTATCCGATGCAAGTTTTTCCCAAAAAACTTGCATCGTTATCCGATTCTAGCATTCTCTGATACAATCGTTATCCGGGGTATTACTGTACTTTGATTTTATCTTCTTAGGAAGAGCTGCTCTCCTTGTGTTGTACTAGTCTCAAACTGCTAGATTCAACAAGTGTATTTCTTTCTTCTCTCACCCTGTATTCTTCTTCCTTTTGGCTCATAGACTTCATGACTTTTCAGAATATTTTTCTCCCCCTCTTTGTTAGTATTTGCTAATGATATGTACCTCTGATTTCAAGATTTCAAGCATAACAGAGGTTTTCAAAATGTTGACTTGCTCATTTCATAGGCAATAAAAATGCAAAATTTAATTAATTATCTAATATCTTTTGCTGGATGCTTTTCACGTAGCACTGCATACGAATTGTTGAACATTCATTGCTTAGCTAAACTAATTGGCCTAATCAAATTAATGAGCTCAGACTTATTCTACACAAAGAGCCAAATGAATCACCGGTAACGAAGATGAAAAGTTTGAAATTAATTATATTAAACTGAGAGATTCACCAATTGAAAAAAACCCCTGCAGAGATCAAAATAATATTTTTTTAAAAAAAATCATTATGATTGCCAAGTGTTCTCAGAACATTTGTTCTGAGAACAGTCTGTGATATTTTGAAAATGAACATGGTGACCCCAATGCCTGCTGTGCATTGTACCTAGACATAAGGAGCCCCAGAAATGCCCTTGACCTTGAGGAGTTGTTTATGGAGGTCAAAAGGGTTCCTTTATGCAAAGGGGCTTCAGAAACTTTTGTTAGTCTAAGGGAACTACATGAGATCTCTTGGATCCTCGTCAGTGATTCAGAAACAGGAGTTGGGCATGAATGTAAACTTTCCACTTTGTATTAATTTGAAAAAACATAATAGGTATGGCATGACCAATGGGTCTCTCAAGGTAAAGTAGATATTTAAGGAGTGGTTTTACCAGTTTCACACACCAGGGAGCTTCTATGACTATGTGAGGATTCAGACTCAGGCCTCCGATTCCTACTCCAAGAAATAAAATCATGAGGATAGAACTATACTACTTTAATATTGACAATGAAGAAACCGGGATAGTGAAAGATTTTGTATACTTTGCTTCATTCATCAAACCAAAAGGTGACTACAACTAAGAAATCAGAAGAAGACTGAGATGTGGAACAACAGCAATGAAAGAAGTAGAAAAGATCCTCAAGAGCAAGAAAGTTTCACTGACTATCCACACTAATGTAGTCCCAATCGTTATATATGCATGCAAAAACTGAACAGTAAAGAAACTTGACAGAGAAAAGATTGATTCATTTGAAATAAGGTGCTGGAGGAGAGCTTTACAGATATCCTGGACTGCCAGAAAGACAGATATGTGGATCCTAGAGCAAATCAAGCCTGAAATATCTTTCAAGGAAAAAAAAATTAGGTTGTCCTATTTTGAGCACATCAGGAGATTCTCTTGAAAAAAAACCCAATAATGCTCTTGGGGGGGGGGGGACTATAATTATTTGGGGGGGAAATCCAATAATGGTGCTATCCTTGTGTTGTACTAGTCTCAAACTGCTAGATTCAACAAGTATGTTTATTTCTTCTCTCTCCCTCCATTCTTCTTCCTTTTTGTTCATAGACAGCAGGGAGTGAGGAAAGCCAAATAAGAGATGGATTGACTCCAGTGATGGGATGTCCCCGGTTCCAGACGGTTCCCTGGAACCGGTAGGACCAATTCCGGAGGGTTCTCCGTGAGGGGAGTCCACTTTTGGGGCGTCCGATTCCGGACGCCTCACCAAAAGAATTTTTTTTAAAAAAAAATCGGAGCTAAAATGGCTCCAATTGACTGCGCATGTGCAGAAACTCAATCTGACACATTGCGCATGCGTCAGATTGAGTTTCTGCACATGCGCAGTCAATTGGAGCCATTTTAGCTCCAATTTTTTTAAAAAAATTGTTTAGAGCTTTCAGGACGGTGGCGGTGGAGGCGGCACCAGCCCTCTGAGAAGGGCACCTCCCCCGTGGCACATTGAGGGCTGCCTGGGCCGTCCGCTGCCGACAAGCCCCATGCCCTGGGGACGCCCGGCGCGGCGCACCGCTGACGCCTCCTCCTCCGCCGGGCGCCGGCCTGTGGGCTGGGTGCCTGCAACCGCCGCCTGCCGCCGCCGGAGCTGCCGTTGGCTCAGTGGTGTAGCGTGGGGGGGCGGATGCCTCAGGCAGCGGCTTTCAGGGGGCAGCAAAATGTCCCCTCCCCACCCTTTTGCTGGCGAGCGCCCCGCGTGCGCTTCGCCGCTTGCAGGCGAGGAGGAGAAAAAGGGTTTTTTTTTAGGAGGACAATTCAAGGAGGGGCCCGCCTGCCCGGCTGGCCGTCGGGGGCTCTCCTGGCGGGCGGCCCACGTGCGCGCGCACGCTGCTCGCCTTCACCCGCCCAGCCACCCACCCAACTTGCCATGAGACGGGGCGCTCGTCAGTTGTGGGTGGGTGGCGCCGTGGCGGGGAGCCCCTGGCGGCTGGCTAGGCAGGAGGAGGTGGGGAGCGTGCGCGCGCACGCGGGCCGCCCGGCAGGAGAGCCCCCGACGGCCAGCCGGGTGGGCGATCTGCCGGAGGTGCGCTCGTCGGGGGTGGGTGGCGGACGGCCCCTGGCGGGCGAGCGGACGGAGGTGTGTGGTGCGCGCGAGATCACGCGCGCCCCGCTAGTCAGCAGGGGGCCACCTTCTGCCTGGGTCGGGGGGAGGGGGTGGCGGCGGCAGCGGCGAGCTGGGGGGGTCCCAAGAAAGGTAAGCGAGGGGTAATTTATTTGTGTTTTGGGTGGGTGGTTGTTTTTATTTTATTTATTTATTTATTTATTTATTTGTGTCTGGGTGGGCGGGCTGAGAGGGAGGGGTGTGTGTGTGTATGTTTATTTTTATTTTTTATTTATTTTTATTTTGGCCCCGCCCACAACGTCATGACGTCGGCTTCGGCCATGACGTCATGACGTCATGACATTGGCCACGCCCATGACGTCCGTGACGTCATGGCGTGGTAGTAGAATTTTTGTCATCCCATCACTGATTGACTCCCTAAAGAAAAAACAGAGGTTTGAGTTTGTAGTAGTTGAGCAGGACTGTAGAGGACAGGACATACCATTTTCAGTCACCACAAGTCAGGTTTGTCTTGACAGCACATAACAACAAGATATTTCAAGTATAAACTTTGCAGGCATTTGTTTTGAATTATTATTATTATAGTTGCACTATTGTAGCCAAGCATACATTTCACACTATGATCATGTCAGGATGTTTTCCCAGCTCAAGCAATAGACAGCTGGGACTGAAGTGGGAAATTCTGAATGCACAGCCTTGTAACACTGTTATAATCTTGAACTTGGATCAAATATTAGCACCTTGACCCAAAATTCTTACTCTCTGTACCAATGATAGAAAGCTATGTCCCTCCAAGTGTTCTGGACTGTAAATCCCGCTACCCTTTTTCTTCAACTATGCTGGCCAGGGCTGACATATATTGTAGTCCAACAACACTTGGAAGGCTGCAGTTTTCTACACAGTATTGTGCAAGTCACCAGAAGTCATTCGGTGTTTTTTTTTTTTTTTAAAAACTAATTTTCAGTGGTGGGATGTCAAAATTTTTACTACCCCACTGTGATGTCATCACAGTGTGGGTGGAGCTAACATAATGACATTGTGGGTGGAGCCAATGTCATGACATGATGTCATGATGTTGTGGGCGGAGCCAAAGAAAAAATAATAATAAAATAAAATAAAAATAAGCGGCGGATGTGCACACACACACCCTCAACCCACCCACCCACCCACCCACCCACCCACAACACAAACCCATGAATAAATAAAATAAATAAATAAATAAATTAAAATACATTAAAATACACCCACCCACTTTGCTTAAAAACCCCAAGCCAGGCCGCCAGACCTGCTGGCTGCCAGACCTTTTTAGGAACTGTGGTAGTACATCAATATAGGTAAAGGTATTAAATACACATTAAAGTACACAAAGACACACCACATCCAAAGATGAGTCACTTACCCTGGGGAGCAGGCGTGTATGTGCAGTGGGAGAACCAGTGAAAAGGTAAGCCCCGAAGGTGTTTCCCCCAAAAGCTGCTACCGGTTCTCCGGGGCACTGGGGAAAGATACTACCGGTTCTGGCGAACTGGTGAGAACCTGTTACATCCCATCACTGCTAATTTTGGATTCTTTCAGAGGAGTCAAGGAGGATACAGAATGCCCTTCATTCATTCATTCATTCATTATACTTATATCCTTCCCCTCTAAGAAAAAAAATTGTTCCTACTCAGGGCGGCTAACATCATAAAACCAACAATAAAACAATCAAGAATTATTGAAAGTTACTCACAATAAAACTCACAATAAAAACAGTCACAAAACATTAAAATTGCCAGAAAATACTTCAAACAAGGATCCTAAAAGTGCAACCTATTTGGAATGGAGAAAAACAGAGCAGAATCTCTAACGGGCAGTTGTAGACAGAACATTCCCAAATACCTCCTCAAAAAGCAGCGTTTTCAGCTGTTTTTTGAATGAAAGCAAGGCTGGAGCCTACCGCAGCTCTGCTTGTGCCTGATACGGAAAAAATGGGCAGCCAGTATAGGCCTGCCAAGGCTGAGAAGATAGGATCAAATTTTCTCACTCACTAATCAGCCTGGCTGCTGGATTCTGGACCTTAAGATCATTAGGCCATAGATTCCATGACCATGTACAATGTGTCCCAAAAGTCACCATACATAGGAAAAATTGCATAACAACAGATATTTTGGAACATGTTCACCATGATTGAGGAAGAAGACTTTGTGTGTGTGTTTAGGAAGAAATGGCCAGTACATAGATAATATTTTCTAAATATTTTGTAAAAATTTGGGATATTTTGTACATAAAGGTACATTTAGCTACAATTTCCCTTTTTCCCTATGTCTGGTAAATTTTGGAACACCCTGTATTTCCAATTACTTCTGTACCCATGCAGAGCAGTCAAACTACAACCACAACTGAGCAACTGCCTGTAATAAATAGCACCAGGGAGAATGGTGTGCTATGAAAATATGAACAGATTCAACACCATGAGTAATAACAGTAATTGTTACTGAGTAATATCTCTTTCTTGATGCAACAGATCTTATGCCTGATCCATTAAAGTGTTTCAAGGCAGAATTAGAAGAGAATGTGGAAACTTGAGTGGAACTGTTGGCCCTTACTACATAGAAGCAGATGGTTCAGAGGGTTCTAATTAATCTTAGAGATGGATGAATTTTGGGAATTTTGCCCACAAAGCAAACCTACTGGCATATCTGGGAAGAAGGAAGCAGAGGAAAGGCATATGGAAGGTGCAAGCTCAGCAGGGAGAGGTTAATGTATTTCCTTCAGTGTGAAAGGGTATGAAAAATAGTGCTTATATCCCATCAGCTCATGGCACTCCATAATACTGGAGAAAGTGAATTCACAACCTTTGGTGCCGGCAGAAATAATGAGGGGTGAACAAATTTTCTTTCTGTGCTGTACAGATAGCTTGGTACTAATTTTCTTCTAGGCTCTTAATGCCTTAGGGTCCCACTCTCTTCTCCTTTGCCTCAGTTGAAAGAAGCACACCAAGGGTTAATTTTGAAGCTGCACCCTTATTATTATTATTATTATTATTATTATTATTATTATTATTATTATTATTATTATTATTATTATTATTATTATTATTATTATTATTATTATTATTATTATTATTATTCAATTTACATGTCGCCCTACTCGGTGCAACCGACTCAGGGCGGCTCACAAAACCCACACATATAACATTTCATAAACATCAACAGTATAATCAACAGTATGTTATACATTCCCAATATATCACAATGTTTGAAATTAAATGTCATAGAAAATACAATATAGTACAATATAATCCTCCAAGCCCTCGTCACCGGCCAGAGTTGGAAGGCTTTAAAAAGCTGCCAGTGTTGCAGAGGACATTGAGCCCGGGCTCTGTTGAGGACGTTGAGCGGCAAAAGACTTTTTTGTTATTTAATTGTTATGTTATTTAGTTGCTATGTGCTATTTTAGAGTTAAATTGTGTTTTATTATGTAAACTGTATCTTATGGTATTTCATTGTATGAATGTATATTATGTTGAGTATATGTTTGTGAGCTGCCCAGAGTCACACTTCACGAGTGGGGCAGCATATAAGTCGAACACAACAACAAGAAACAGCAGCAGCAGCAGCAGCAGCAACAACAACAACATTTTTCCAGGTACTTGAAACTACTTGAAAATAATAATAATTTAAAAAAAACAAAGCAGGTTAGTCTTTAAAGTGCTAGTGTTTTTTATTTTTATTTTATTTTGTTTATTTTGTTTTGTTTTCCGATATACTTGAAAACAGCTTCACCGTATTAGCATTTGTGAAAAGGATATATTCCAGACTTCAGTGATTATTAATTAGTGTCATGGTGGGTCAGGACAGTGGTTTACACCAGGGATTCTCAACCTGTGGCCCACCACAGCATTTCATGTGGTCCACAACCACCTGCACCACACCAGGATGTGTCATGTGGTAGAGGAAGGGCAAAATGGCTGTTCAGCCCCTGATGCTCTCTGAGGGAGTGTAACCCAACACCCAGCTTTAAAAGGTTGATAACTTCTGGTTTATACAGTATGATATTCTGTCTTTAGAGTTCTAATGGACTATGACTGAGAGAGACTGTGTTTGAATATGGACTATGACTGAGAGAGACTGTGTTTGAATCCCTGCTCAGCCACAGAAGCTCATTTGGGGGGTTGGGGGTGTAACTGGTAAACCATTCCTAAATATATCCCTTCAAAAGCCCTATTAGGGTTGCTATAAGTCAATTGTGGTTTGACAGCAACATCTTTAGAATACATAATTTATACTGCATCCCTATGCTTGGTTATTCATGTGCTGCTACATTAAATGAGGATTACTCTCAGATGTATGCATAGGCCATCAGCCTTAAATGATGATTTATTTATTTAAATTTCTATGATGATGATGATGATGATGATGATGATGATGATGATAATAATATAGCACTAAGTATGATCAATTATTTACATTTTACCAAAACCAAAGGTGTGGATTGGAAGTTTACAGCTGGATGTTGGGCTATTCAGAGATGTAGGGGAGGTCACATTTCTCAATCATATCCTCCTTTAATAATTGTTCTTTGTCCAGTGAGCTCCTTCTTTTAATTTGATTTTGCTCTTGCATACCCTCAATAATGTCTTACCATAAAGCTCTTCCTGAATCTGAGATGGCAGGCTTGAGGCTCATATCCACTCAACCAATTTTGAGGGTCATTCTCTTGCTTAGTTTTCTCAACATCCTCTGCTACCTCTCTCCTTATCTTAGGTGGAGAGATGCCAGAAAGTGCATTGCATAGTATATCCAGGAAGTTAATCAGGGCATGGAGTTATGTGATCAGGTTATCTCTGTTCAGGAATGGTTATACCTGGTGGGCCAGATGAAGCTGACCTTGGGCAATCCAATGCACTGAGTTCACATGAGCCTCTAATGGCAAACATCCTGGACCTGGGAACCACTGACCTACAAAGCCGCTTCCTTGTTGGGATTCAGCTTCAGATTACTGACCATTGTCCAGTCAATTACAGCCTCCAGACATTAGTCCAACACCTGCATAACTTTATTGTGATGAATTGCCTGTTTATTATGTCCAAAATATGGGTGAGATCACAGTGGTTCTATCCTGAAGGACCAATCAGAAGGTTTCCAGCAAGAGGGTGAGTTCTATGCTGTAATTTAAATAGTTTGGCAGTTGGTTGTTGAGGGGGATTTTGGTCTGACATGTACCAAAAAGTAAAGAGCTCTATTTGGAACTCAAGAAATGCATCTTGTAGTTTAAGATAAATGAATTTAGTAGACTATTTAGTAGATTATTTAGTAGGAACATTTTCAAGGGAGAAAGTGATATGTTTTCTGATATAATTTATATTGTAAATCTAATTAAAAGTTTTAGTTCTGAGGAAACTAATGTGGCTATGACATGTTCTTGTGTTTTTTCAAATAAAAATATTCATTCGGTTATTATTGTAACTCAGCCTGAGATAGTGATCTGAGAAAAAGTAACTTTATAATGCTACCAGGATAACTCTTGGAGCATATTCTGCACTTCTTCTACTTATTTTGATATTGTCAAAAACACAATATATATGGAGTGCCTTCACAAATGCCATAGATATGAGATGTGGAAATGAGATAATAGAAGAAGTTGATTCATATGTCTATCTTGGACAAGAGGTTAACCTAACACATGATCTAACAAAATATATTTCGAGAAGAAGGTAAGCAGCATTGGCAGCTTTTAACAGCATAAACAATGTGCTTAGTGAAGCATATCCAAGAAAATTATGTGCTGAACTCGTCTACACCACCTTATTATACATCGGTGAAACATGTGCAGCTACAAAAGCTGACACCAAAAATACTGATGTAACACAAAGAGCAATCGAGCAAAGGATGCTACACATATGATGGGTTGATCGAATATCAAATGAAGAACTGCGCATAAGATCAGGTGCAAAACAAGCATCAACATTGATTGAGTTTTAAAAGGCATTGGTGGGTTGGTCATGTGTGCAGCTTCAAAGATGGCAGGTGGGTGAAAGCTATCACAGAGTTGATACCACTTGACATAAAGTAACTATGAGGAAGGCCAGCAACCAGATGGAAAGACCAATTCAGGACAAAGCTCCCAAGGCCCTGGATGAGACTAGCACAGGATTGGGAACAGTGGTAGATGATGCTTCAAATCACCACATCAAACTATGCATATTGATGTATGAAATACGGATCAACCATGTAACCAAGGTAACAAAGAAGAATGTTACATAGTACCTTTATGGTGAAGAGTGACAGACTAGGGATGTTATAACTCAGTCAACCCCAATGAGAGGATATATTTTTTCAATTGTTGTAGGTTTGAGGCGTCCTGTCACTATGTTACATTATCTTATTAACATCAACTTGCTTCATGTGTGCAAATAATTAAATCACACTATCTTCTCATAATAATTGATGTTTATTGATGATGATGATGAACCATCAAATCAATTCTGACTTATTGTGACCCTTTCCCAGGATTTTCTAGGTATTCATTTTACCGAGCTTAGAAGGCTGAGTCAACCTTGTGTCCTAGTGAGAATCAAACTCACAATGTTCTGTCTGTAGTACAGCAGTTTAACCACTGCACCACCAGGCCTCTGTATACACAGACTACACAGGTTGGTTTCTTCTCATGGGAGACACTGTGGGGAAATGAACTCCCAACCTCTTGCTCCACAGCCAAGCACCTAAAGCACTGAACTACCCAGTTAGTGGAATGGGGTTGTCATTAAATATTTTAAAATCTGCTTTAATAATGTTTTTTATCTAATATTTTTCATATGTTTACTTTCTTCTTAAACAATTAAATAACTTATTTTTTAACATTCAATATTATCTTTTTTAAGTCTGTAAACTACTTCCAGTCCTTTTTTTTTTTAGGAGAAAGGCAGGGTAAAATTATTTTAAATAAAATAAATAATGAATAGTCTTAGAAGTGGTTGTCAATAGAGCTTTTCCTTATCCATGCAGATAGAGACAAATTATTTCTTTCTTGGTATAGACTTTCTGCATTCTTGTTGAAGGTTTATGTTAAGCTGCTTTGACTGTTTTGAATTTCTATCTGATTTGGGGAAGGGCACAAACTATTTTGTGCAAATATGAAATATACATTAACTTGATGTCCCATTTTTCTCTCAACAACCATAATCAAAAGCAACATTTGACTTGGAAGACGGTTGTATTGATTTATATAGCATTCAAAACAAGCAAAGTGTCCCACAGAGAGTTATAAAATACAGGTTCCCATCCAAAGACTCAAATCTAAACTTCATGATGACACTATGGGGCAAGAGTGAACAGAAGGGGAGAATGAAATATGCATGTATGATGTAAACATATGTTCAGTACTGAATTCTCCTTTGTATAAGAGAAAATATTGAAAAGAGACAGGAAGTTTCCTTTTGTTGTTGTTTGTATAAACAATACAACAAAGAATATTTATTTGGTTGGAGGAAGAAAACATTAAAGTTTAAGAAGTTTCTTCTGCAGGAAATACTGTTAGCTTGACAGATATCGAGGGGGAAATAACCAATTATAGGTGGAACTGAAATAGAGCGGGGGTGAGCCCATTGGGAATAACTGAAAGCAAGCCTAGCATGAAAACAATAAACCAAGCTAATGCTCATATATTCTGGAAGAGTGTGCTAAAGAGAAACATCAACGTCTAAAGGCAACCGTTCTTGCCAAAAAGGCTGGCTGTTAAATTGTCAGGATATCAAACCACCTCCTCCAGCTTCTCAGGATAATGGACAAAAGGTGTTTATGTCTGGGTGTGCTTGCAACTGTCTCTGAAGCACAAGCAGGAAGCTATATTTTTAAACTTCTGTTCTTTGACTTCTGTTCTTCAGCATTGCTAGATGCTGAAGTTTGGAGACCCTTAAATAAACAAAAACTTTTCCAGGTGCTGTGCTGAAGTTAGAACGGTTGGCATTTGAACAATTAAGAGGGGAAAACCATGCTTCCCTATCTCCTCTAGGTGTGCATAACCCCTTTCAGTCTCAGGAACTGAAAGATCAGTAACTGCTCATGGGTGTTTATATCAGTGATGGGATGTAACAGGTTCTCACCAGTTCGCCAGAACCGCTAGCAACTTTCCCCAGGGTCCTGGAGAACCGGTAGCAGCTTTTGGGGGGAACCACCTTCAGGGCTTACCTTTTCATTGGTTCCCCCACTGCCATGCGCACCAAACACTTGCTGTGCATGCAAGCCTACAGTGCTTGGCACATATGCATGGCCTCCTTGCTGTCCTCCCAAGCGGGGAGGAGGAAGAGAAGCTGATAGTCTGAAGCTCCTTATAGCCTGCTCCCCAGGGTAAGTGACTCACCTTTGGATGTGGTGTGTCTGTGTGTATTTTAATGTGTATATAATACCTTTATTTATTTATTTATTTATTTATTTATTTATTTATTTATTTATTACACTTGATACCCCGCCCCAATCGGGAGAACCCGACTCTGAGCGGCTTACAAAACACTAAAAATAAAAGTAAAAGCATAAGAAACAGTTTACTCCAATAAAACATCAGTTAAAAGGTCATCAAAATATTACCACAAACATTAAATGCTATATTGACAAATGCTATATTGACAAATGCTATATTAATGCTATATTGACATACTGCCACAGTTCCTAAAAAGGCCTGGTGGCCTGGCTTGGGTTTTTAAGCAAAGTCTTGGAGTTACCTCATCAATAAGCTACACCTGTGCTGTTCCAATTGCTGTTCCAATTGGAGAACCCTGAAGGAGGTACAGCTGTTTTACATTTACATTAAGGCGTATTATCCTAGAGAACCGGTACGATGACCATATATCCATTCTGCAACATGGTGCTGCCCAGGCACTTATACTAACAGGTAAGTGACGGGTTTGTGTTTGGGGGTGGGTGGGTGGGTGTATTTTAATGTAATTTTTATTTTATTTATTTATTTATTTATTTTATTTACAGGTTTGTGTTGTGGGTAGGTGGGTGGGTGGGTTGGTTGAGGGGTATGTGTGTGTGCTTATTTTTATTTTATTATTTTATTTTTATTCTACGGCCCCGCCCACAATGTTATGATGTCATGACATAAGCTCCGCCCACACTGTAATGACATCACGGTGGGGTAGTAAAATTTTGACATCCCACCACTGGTTTATATGCATGTGTAAATGTATTTACAAATCAAATAAAATCACTTTTTTATGGTAATTGACCAGGATGGTAAAAAGGGTTTAAGTACACGAGATACAAGTACAGTGGAACCTTGTATAGCAACCGCCCCGTATAGCAACAAAATTGCATAACAATTAGGTTTTGGGGGGACATGGCATCCTGCATAACAATTTTCCCTATGGAAAAAAAATCATACAATTTTTCAATGCGAAAAACCACTTAGCAAAAATAAAATTGTTGTATGATGCATCCCATAGGGAAATTTGCTATACGATGCATGTATTGTATAGCAATTGTTTCATACAACAATGAGCCCCATGGAACGGATTAAAATCATTGTATGAGGTACCACTGTAAATGTATTTACTTGTGAGTTTCAGCTTGAATAGCACATGCATAGACCCATACCCATGGTTGCTGAGGTAAAGATGAAGCTGTTTCAGAGCTTCATTAAATTTAATTCAGCTTAATTTATTATTCTATCTATCTATCTATCTATCTATCTATCTATCTATCTATCTATCTATCTACTGAATCATAGTAATTCAGGTCATTATTACACTTACTAACAAGAAGACTTAAAGGCCCATAGGCCCTTTAGGGCAGCATCTCCCAGAAAATGTTTTTGTCTTTATCTCTCAAAGTGCAATTTCTTTCATATTGGCTCTAAGAATAACTCCTCCCTCCAAGGGCAGTGATACTCAGTGGTGGTGATAAGGATAAGGAATTTGGGGAGGGGGGAGCAAAAAGAAAGTGACTTTGTTTTCAGGATGAGGTGCATATTTGCTGCTGGGGACAAAGTGGTAAAAGAGAAATCCATGGTAGGTCTGGCAACAGCAAAACCAGTGGCAAATTCACTTGTGGTAGAAAAACCAATAATGAATGGAGTAGTATAAGATAACTCTACACAGTGATGGGATGTAACAGGTTCTCACCAGTCCGCCAGAACCAGTAGTAACTTTTCCCAGTGTCCCGGAGAACCGGTAGCAGCTTTTGGGGGGAACCATCTTCGGGGGTTACCTTTTCACTGGTTCCCCCACTGCACATGTGTGCCAAGCACTTGCTGTGCATGCACGCCTACAGTGCTTGGTGCATATACATGGCCTCCTTGTTGTCCTCCCAAGTGGGGAGGAGGAAGAGAAGTTGCTAGCCTGAAGCTCCCTATAGCCTGCTCCCCAGGGTAAGTGACTCACCTTTGGATGTGGTGTGTCTGTGTGTATTTTAATGTCTATTTAATACATTTACCTATATTGACGTACTACCACAGTTCTTAAAAAGGCCTGGTGGCCTAGCTTGGGGTTTTTAAGCAAAGTCTTGGAGTTACCTCATCAATAAGCTACACCTGTGCTGTTCCAATTGCTGTTCCAATTGGAGAACCCTTAAGGAGGTACAGCTGTTTTACATTTACATTAAGGCATATTATCCTAGAGAACTGATTAGGCAAAGACTTAGTACCTAACTTCTTTAACTGATGAAAAGTTGAAAAGTGCCAAAATGAAGCCATCTTGTGGTGAGTTCATTCTGTAGTCCCTTCCATGTGACCTAGTGTGAGAAATATTAGCCAGAATAAACTTTAAACTCTGGTTTAAAAGCTCTGGTTGATTTGTGTTTGGGGTGGGTGGGTGGGTGTATTTTAATGTATTTTTTATTTTAATTCATTCATTCATTCATTCATTCATTCATTCATTCATTCATTAATGGGCTTGTGTTGTGGGTGGGTGGGTTGAGGAGTGTATGTGTGTTATTTTTTAAATATTTTGTATTTTTTATTTGGCCCCGCCCATGTCATCATGACATAATGATGTTAGCTCCACCCACACTGTGATGACATCACAGTGGGGTCGTAACAATTTTGACATCCCACCACTGGCTCTACAAGTTTCTCTACATCAGTGTTTCCCAAAGCATGTTCTGCTGAACACTGGTGAACTTAAGTTCCAAGAGGTTTGAGTGAGTACCTTGGCTGATCAGTGCTTTGGAGAATTGATTTAGGCTTCTGGGAATTGAAGCCCAAAAAACAAAGACTGGGAAAACGCTGGTCTAGATGGTGAATCAACTTTGGAAGCTTCCTAAAATTTCAGCAGCTCCTGAATGTATTTAACAAGGCTGGCTGCTAAATACAGAGGGAGACAAATTCTGTCCTCTGTTGTTTTTTTTAAAAAGATGGAAATCCAGCTTCTCAATTGTGCTCTGCTTTGCCTTCTTCTTTGCTTTTGTTTTCAGAGGTTCAGTGTGGAAAATATGAACGTGCTTTGGCCTAAACTGTTTTGTTACACTCTACAGCTATATCCATCAAACCTCTTGCTATGCAGTTATAATGATTAGATTGTGTGGGGAAATAGGTCTATTTTTCTACTTTTTTTAAAAAAAACCCAACAACATTCTAGTTTAAATTCCTATTAATAGATGGTGCCAATTAAACTGCATAACAGACCCTCAGAGGAAATTCTCAGTTTTAATTTCCTTAATCTGTCAAAACAACATGCATGCTATCAGAAAAGCATTAGAAATGAAATCACTGACCTTTTCCTTCCCCCTGCCCCTTTTAATTCAATTTCTCCCCCATACTAGAAGCATCAGGCATCAGTGCTAGTGCCCTCTCAGGGATGAGTGGTGAGGATGCCCTCTCACCAGTCCTCTATCTCTCGCAGATTGTGAGCCTCCATTTTAGTTCCCCAAAATGACTCAGAGTGATACTATCTGAAAAGTGGCCCTGAAGAGACTACAGGTGATGTAAGAGCTTCAATGAGAGTACTGTATAGCTTTAATGCTGATGTACCAAAGGAAGCCAAAGAAAACCAAGATAATGGCAACAGGCCCTATCAGTCCATGGAAAATAGATGGGGAAGAAGTAGAAGCAGTGACAGATTTTACTTTCTTGGGATCTAAGCTCACTGCAGATGGTGATTGCAGCCATGAAATAAAAAGGCGACTGATTCTTGGGAGGCAAGCGATGAGAAACCTGGGGAGCATAGTGAAAAGTAGAGACATCACATTGAAAACAAAAATTCGCATAGTCAAGGCAATGGTATTCCCTGTGGCAATGTATGGTTGCGAGAGTTGGACCATTAGGAAAGCTGAACGCAGAAGAATAGACGCCTTTGAGATGTGGTGTTGGAGGAGAGTTTTGAGAGTCCCATGGACAGCGAGGAGAACAAATAGGTCAATCTTAGAAGAAATCATCCCTGACTGTTCCTTAGAAGGTCAAATAATGAAGATGAGGCTAAAATACTTTGGACATAAAATGAGAAGAGAGGATTCACTTGAGAAAGCTTTGATGCTTGGAAGGGTCGAGGGCAAAAGAAGAAGGGGACGGCCCAAGATGAGATGGCTAGATGGTATTGTGGAGACAATGGGCACAGAGCTGAGCGAGTTGAAGGGGATGGTGGAGGACAGGAGTGCCTGGCGGACAGTGGTCCATGGGGTCGCAGAGGGTCGGAATCGACTGTGCGACTGAACAACAACAAAAAACCAAAGGAAGCACGACAATTGTTGATTGGATCCTTTGTTCCTGCAGCAAGCCTGAACACTTTTTGCTTTGGGTAGGACAGACCACTGCATATCACTACATATCACTCAAAGGAGGTGGGGTAGACAGAAAGAGCCTCTTCAAAGATTGTGGTATTTTTGAACCATAATCAGGCATACCCCAGGCAACATTAACCTTGTGTTGGCTAATCTTTCTCACACTAGGTCAGGCCAGAGGAACTGCAGAAATGAATTCACCAAAAGGTGGCTTTATTTTGACAATTTCACATCTGGCCTAGATATGAAAGAAGAAGGGAGGTGGGAAGAGGATACAAATTTTCATAACATGTTAATTTCTATGCATACATGCAAATGCAATATATATACAGTTCATTTCACTGTAATGGAAAATACTATAATCGATGAACCTCTGTGCCAGCTCTTTCTGCCGTTCTGGTACTAATTACTGACAGGGAACTTCAGTAGCCCTATTCTGCTTTCTAATAATTCTTGACCTTTAAACTCAACTTTGGGACTGCAGTGGCACAAGTAGTTAATACATTGAACTCATTGACTGGAAGGTCAGAGTTTGTTTCCCAAGTTTTGCATGGCAGAGTGAGCTCCCGTCTCTGTCCCAGCTCCTGCCAACCTAGCAGTTTGAAAGCAAGAAATTGCAAATAGGTAAATAGGGACCACTTTGGTGGTAAGGTAAACAGCATTCCATGCAATTGGGTGTTGAAACATGCCTGCCACATGTCCATGGAAATGTCTGCAGGTGCAGACAGAGCTGGCTCTTTGATTATAAACAGGGATGAGCACTGAACCCTAAAATCGGATGGGACTGACTTTTTAGCAAGGGTGACTTTTATCTTTCCCTAAACTAGACTTGGAATTAGCAGTTTTTGAAGCAAAGTGTCTCTTCAAACAGAGAACTGATTTCTTTAAAGCAGGGCATATGGTCATCCTAGCTAATAGCACCCTTGTACACTGTACAGTTAGATTTTATATACTTCCTTCATGAATCACATAAGTTACTCAGGTGTTTTTCTTTTCCTCAGAATCCAGTGGCAGAATAGAGGCAATTTAGTGATGGATTTAGTGATGGATCTTAGCCTGGATCTTAGCCTGGATTGGAATACGTCAAATTACTTTCTTATTGTATGACAGGGTCTTTTTTGCCATTGGATTTTTTTGGGACTAGACCTAATATCAGTATCATGTCTACTGCATAAGAAAATGGCACCATTGAAAGGTTTTCTTTTTCTTCATAATTTCTTGTCTTCTACATTTTAAATGAATATTGCATGAAGATTTTTTTTCTACAATAACATCAAGCACTGGATTAGTACTGATTTAATGGAGCACTTCTTTGAAGTCCTGACACACTTCCTCTATTATTATTATTGTTGTTGCTGTTATTAAACTGTTTCCCATCACTTCAAAGAGCTGCTGATGTACAAGTCATAAATATGCAAACTACTAATTTGCCACTTCTCCCGAACGCCTGTTAAATTCCTATTTTAGCATTTACTGTCCTGGTTTCTTTACATTTGTTTATGCATGGATTATCTAGAAGAATACATTTTCTGGACAGCAGGAAATCTTCTTTTCCCCAAATATAATTTCTAAGATCTAAAGGTCCTGCCTCTTTTGTACCTTGCCACTATTTTTTATTTTGTAGCCACATTTTGAAATGAACCTTTTGCATCAATAATGGTTTACATGTATTCTCTTAATAGGAAAACTATGATGGTCCTCTGATTAATATCCTGCATCACTTATTAATTCATTTTGCTTTACTTCATCTGATATAAGAGAAACTCACCAACCACCACATTTTTAATTTACAATGTTACAGTAACAGATAAACAAATCAGACTTCCCTTGCCATTGCGTTTACAATATTTATGCTGATGTTAGATAAAAGCAACGCTAACACTCATAATTTGTTGCAGAGTTCTGCTGCAAACTAGAATCAAGGATTAGTTTTGCTTTGTTGGATGAGCCTCAGGAAAAAAAAGTGACATGTTTCATACCTCCCCTTGCAAAAATAAATAAATATATGCAAAAAAAATCCAATTTAATCAACAAAACATTGATTTCCCAGAACATCAAAGGATATAATGTGTTCTGCATAGCAAATAATCTTCTCAATCAGACTGAATGAATTACATTAAATAAGCTGCCTATCCCACTGTGTATAAGAAATATGGTGTGGAATGACAAGTGTTGAAATGTACAGGTAGTTTGTGAATATAGACACGTTTGTAACTTACACAAAAATCCTTGTCACTAATTCCACAAAAAAGAACTCAAAAAGATGTTACAGAAAAAAAAAACTTAAACTTGTAGTGGAAATGTTTGTGGTCCAAATATAATGCAAAGAAGAACCTAACTAGTGAGCTGTTCTGTGATGTCAAAGACCTATCAGATCCAGCAACCTGTTCTCACGTTGACCATCTAGTTGCATACAAGAAGATCACAAGCAGAACACAGGTATTAGACCTCAACCAACACTGTCCTACAGTAATTGGTATTCGGAAGTACATTCCTTCCAATCTTGAAGGTGGCATATAGCAGTGATGGTGACCTTTTCGAGACTGAGTGTCCAAGGAGACTGGAGAGATAGGCAGCAGGCATCATGTGTGCTGGTGACATTATGTGGGTGTGTGCGCACCCATGTGACATCACTGGCTCTCATCAAGCTGTGTGTGCACATGCACACCAACTGTGCACCACCAAGCTTTGTGCTGCACCCAGCGACCCCCCACTGCCATGCCAGCCCCCACCCCCACCCCCACCCAGACAAGCCCCACACAGCCTCACTGGGCACCAGAAAGGCCTCCCCAAGTCTGGTAAAGCCCCACATGGCCACCAGAAAGGCCTCCCAGGCTCCAGAAAAGCCCCACACAGCTGATGGAAAGCCCTTCCAAGCTCCGGAAAAGTCCCGTACGACTGCTGGAAAGGCCTCCTGGGCTCTGGAAAAGCCCTGCATGCCCACCACACCCTACCAGGCCTTCCCACTCCCCGCTAGGCCTTCCTACCCACCATCAGACCTTTCGGCCCCAACATTGGGCCTTCCTACCCCCACCAGGCCTTCCTACCCCTCTGTTGGACCTTCCTACACCTCCACCAGGCCTTTCTACCTCTCTGCTGGGCCTTCCTACCCCTCCATGGGGATTTCCTACCCCTCTGCCAGACCTGCCCCCTCCCTGAGTGTTCCCCATCTTGCCTCTCCAAGCCACAGTCTCCTGACTGAGTTTTCAGCCTCCCCTCTCACCTTTGGTAGATTGAGAGGGGTGGCGGTGGGAAAAGTCACACTGGCTAGACTGCCTAGGGCAGGGCTTCCCCTCAATGGTGCACGTGCCAGGAGAAAGGCTTCTGCGTGCCACTTCTCGCATGTATGCCATTGGTTCACCACCACTGGCACATAGCCAAACAGAATGAGTAGTTCATTGATACAGTTCGATTCTCCATAAATCTAATCACCTTTGGCCATCAATATATCTTGAGGATGCAAGATATTTTGTAACATAAGTTTTGCATAAAGAGGTACAGTAAAATCTTGCATAAAGAATTGCCTCGCTTTGAGACTAACTCGCTTAAAGAGCAGAATTTTTTCTGAATGGTCGCCTTGCTTAACAACTAACACCAACCAAAAACTCTCCTAACAACTAAATCATGGCTTGCAATCCCCCCCCCCTTGAAGTAACAATTGGTCACTTACAATGGTGTTTCGCTTAAAGAGCAAACTCGCTTAAAGAGCAATCCCATGGAACACATTATGTTCCTTAAGCGAGTTACCACTGTACTTCCTCTTGTCTGCCTTGAATCTCCATGCATTTAGTTTCATCTGATGCCCCCAGTTCCTATTATTATGATGGCTGGAGGATTTCCTCACACTTAATCATTAGTCTTTTTATTTACAAATTTAAAAAGTCTCAGATGTTAATCATCTCCTCATATGAGGGTTGCTCCACTTTCTTGATCATTTTGGTTGCCCATTTCATTTCATTTCATTTATTCAATTTAAATGAAATGAAATGAAATATACATGGATACAATGAAATATAACCATAAAAACCAGGTGTTCTTGGACTTCAATTACCAGAAGCCCAAGTCAGCACTCCTGCTGATGAGGGCTTCTGGGAATTCCATCACTTTACTGAACCTTGTTGAGCTGTACAACATGTTTGAGTTTCTATATAAATCTTCCCTGTTGCTTCTGTTCTGTGATAATTTACTTAGTTCTGCATATTCATTCATTCATTCATTTATAGTTGCATCACACTCAGCTAATGTAAGCACCACTTTGGGCGACTCACAGACATTTACATGTATCAATGTAAAAGACAAGTAACACCCAAAACAACCAATGTTTAAATTAAATACAGTACAGTCAAACCTCGCATAAAGAGTGTCTCACTTAAAGAGTAACTCGCTTAAAGAGCAAAATTTTCTCTGAATGTTCACTTCGCTTAACAAATAAAACCAACCAAAAACTCGCTTAGCAAATAAATCAGGGTTCGCAATCCCCCCCCCACACACAATTGGTCTTTTATAATGGTGTTTCGCTTAAAGAGCAATCCTGTGGAACACATTATGCTCTTTAAGCGAGGTATAACTGTATAAGCAAAATATAATACCTACCAAGATGACATCCAACTTTACATTCTCTTATTCACAGCTCACTAAGTTCAATTAAACCAAAACAAATAAGGGGAATACTGTGAAGTAGCATCAATTTATTAATGAGGGAAAAGTGTGAAATATAGGAACATTTTAGTTGTTTACAAAAAGTCATTAAAGTGAAAGCAGATATTATTTATTCTGGTAACATGTTCTATAATGAAGGAGCCACAACTAAGAATGATCTTCCTCTGGTCACAACCTCTTTTACTTCTTTAGGTGTGACAATAAGTAATTTAAGAGCTTGAGTGCTCCAGGTACAATTTCTTAAGAACAGGCACTCCTGCAGATAGTGGGTCCTAAACCGTTAAGGGCTCTATATGTTAACCTAAAGACCTTGAATCTGGGAAGGGATACAATGGGCAACCAAGGCAGACTAGCTAAGACAGAGGTGATATAGTTAAAACAACAATACCAGTAACCAGCTTAGCTGCTGCATTTTGTACCTGCTGGAGCCTCTGTACTACCTTTCCAATTTGGTCATAGATTCTCATAAAGCATTCTGGAAGCAAAGCAAAGCGGATCCATTAGTCTGTGAGGGCAGACCATCTTAATGTGTCCTGGCTCCCAATTGGTCAGAATGCCAGCATCATCCCAAACTGTAGCAGGAAGTGATATGACCATGACAAAGGAGTGAAGGTAGTATTCCTCACCCTCAGATCATTTCTCAGCAATATGGAGAAGATCAGGTCCATCATATGACCTACAACTTGAGTGGGAGAGGTAATGGGATAGTCCCATGGATGTAATGGCTTCCATGAGATCCACAGCTTCTTCAGACAATGAAGTCTCCATGTGGATGTTGAAGTCCCCCAGGACCATTAGCATAGGGGACCTCAACACTGCTGCAGAGACAAAGTCCACCAGATTGGAAAGGGAGAGTGTTGGGTTATGGGGAACTCAACCAACACAATACTGAATTTATACCTGTCTCCTACCTCAAGGTGTAGGCACTCAGTACCTGAATTCGAGAGCACAGACAGCCTGCTAATTTTCAAGCATTTCGAACAATGATAGCAAAAACCACCATCCCTCAAATCTCCCCCTAGTGTATAATTACAAATTCAGTTGGGCACATGAGGGGAAGGGAAGGTTCTTCCCCAGCACCCAGATTAGCCTTGACATCCAAGCAATTTTCTCAATTATATAGCAACCTTTTCAAAGTACAGAAATGAGAATGGAACACAAGAGTGCCAGATGTTGTCAGAGCACAGATTGGCATTAAAAACATTCTTTTCAAACTCTTCTTAAAGGTCCATAATAGGGCATGCACCATTTCCAAAGCTGTTAACACAGTTGGATATTTTCACTGAACTCTCCACAGGGACTCCTATCCTTGCCAATCATTGACAGCTTAGAATGCATCAAAGTAAGTGCTATTGCCATAATGTCTTTTACATTCCCCCAATATCTTTCTCCCCAATATCTTTTATACAGAGCTGCACTTCTTTTAATAGCCATTCATTCATTTAGAGTGGTATTTTCAGAGCTCTTTTAAATAATTCATTACTTATATATGGTATAGTTTGATGTTATCAACAAATGTGGTCATGATAGGGCTCAAACATATTCTAGATCATTTATGAACAACCCGGTGAGAAACCCTAGTCTTGAAGGACCACAGCAATTTTAGCTGTCTCTCCTTACATTTGTCTAATTTTTAAATTTAATAGATATGGCAAACTGGTAGTCTTTCTCTTGCTTTGTAGAATGATGCAGTCCACTAACAGACACATCACATAAAACTGCTGATCACATATTTTGGCTCTGACAGTATATTGGATTGCTGCTTCAAGTTACATTCCTAGTAATCTTTTAAATACAGTATAAAATATGTCAACTGTGAAGTAGAAAAGAAACTATCTCTGTTGAAGAGGAGGAAAAATGAAAGCAAGCTGTGTATTTCTTTACCACCTAACGCCATAGACTACTAGCCTCTTACCTGAATGATTATAGTATTTCAGAGAATTTAATGCTTAGCTCACCTCCCCAACTGAGATCGTAATCTGACTCATAAAAGAGCACAATCATTTTTTTAAGAGTCTCAATTTTCCATCCCTGTCAGTTTGGGTGATAAAATGACCATGAAATTGAAGAACAGAAGTTAAATGCAAGATGAAAGTGTTTATACCTGTACCTGTTGAAGGTGGTTAGCTTTCCCTCATTATCAGGTTTTTGGGGATTGTACAATTCTATAGTTGCAGAGATTTGCTACTGAATGGGACTGATTGAATCTGTAACATTACAAATGTTTTAGACAAGGCCTGTGTGAATGTGGACCCATGTTGATGAATGTAGTATGTCAGCCAAATAATCAAACACCCCAAAGTGTTTTTAACACTCGTTTCTTCCTTTTTATTAATCTACTTACTCTTTATTTATTCATTTAGAAATTAATAGGCTGGTCTATGTTGTAGGATCTCAGGATGGGTTATGAAACTGTCTAAAACAATATTCAAAAACTATTCAAAGCAATTTAAAATAATAAAACCTAAGACAAAACACTGAAATATTAAAAATGTTAAAAACATAGCACAGAAACCTGTGCAGGCCACAATCCTTAGCCTTCAAAGGCTGCAATAAATAAGTACATCTCGGCTTGGTGCTGAAATGATGCCAGTGTTGATGCCAGTCAAGCGACCAAGGAAAGGACATTCCACAGATGGGGTGCTAAAGCAGAAAAAGCCCACCCTTCTGTTTCCACTCAATGAACTGTTCTCGGTGATGGAACAGGGAAGAACATTTCCCTAACAAATCTTAGTCATGAGGCACATTTGTACAGTGAGAGGATTTTTTCAAAGATCCAAGTCATTTTCAACACCTTGAACTCAGAACAGAAATGTATTGGCAGCCATTGCAAATATTTCAGAAGTGGTGTAATATGGGTTCTGTGGGATGTTCCTGTTACCTGCTACAGCATCCATGTCATCTTCAAGGGTAGCTCCACATAAAGTGCACTGCAGTAGTCTATCCAGAAGGTTAATCAGGACATGGAGTTCTATAGCTGGGTTATACCTGTTGAAGGATGGTAAGAGCTGGTGGGTTAAATGAAGCCGACCTTGCGTATTTCAACCCACTGAGCTCATATAAGCCTCCAATGACAAAGATGAATCTAGGAGTACCCCCCCCCCCAAAAAAAAAAATACTAGGTACCAGCTCGTTCAGGGGAAGTGTGATTCCACCCAGAACAGATCTCTTGCCCAGATCCTGGACCTGGGAACCACTGTCCTACACAGCCGCTTCCTTGTTGGGATTCAGCTCCAGTTTACTGACCATTGTCCAGTCAATTGCAGAGCTTCAGGTTGTAGGCCAGCACCTGACTCTTGTATAAGTGGTGCAGCCTCCCTGGGCTTATACCATCCAGTTGCCAGAGCCTCGGGTCATAGGCCGGTGCCTTGCTCCCGCCTAGGGGGCACAGCCACCCAGTCACATGGCCACACCCACTCAGTCACATGGCCACTACACTATGCCCACAGAGTAGGTAGGAATTTTTTTTGGAATCCCACCACTGGCTGGAAGACATTTACTCTAAAAACCATTATGAATTTGTGTTAGGCAATCAACATTCCCAGCTAAAGTACAGTTAAAAGCTAGAAAAACAGTTCAGTGAGATCTGAAAGATGCTTCAATAAAGTGAAACCACTGCAGAGAAAAATGTGTAAAAGCAACAAGAAGGAAGATTCCATTTAAGGTCATCGCAGAAAGGAGGAGGCATTTCTGCTCTGGTTGCTTTAGGCAAAAGTTAGCTGAAGCAGATTTTGGATATAGGAGGAGGGGGTGAGTTCCCAGAGGGTATAAAAAAGGAATTTCTTGTAACTCTGTTTCCTGTACAATGACTCCATGTCTGGGTCCCACACCATCTCAAAGGGATGTTCTGTAAATAACTGATAATGTTGCTAAGGTAACTTGTTGAGGAAAAGACTGCAGTACTCTGCTCTACTACTGAATTGTCTTGCTTCTTTTGCATTTAAATGTCATTTTGTTATATTTAATACATGTCAAATGTTTTCTTTCAAGTTTGAGTGCATTAAGAATGAAAATTACATGAATTGTAAAAGATATGATCAAGTCTCTTATTCTAACCACCTCTGTTATACAATTGACAGGAATAATTTCTTGCCTTAGTTTCACTTTTGAAGTGTGTTTTATCACACTGCCCGTGCCCCTTGAGCAACTCTCCGGGTGCGCGCTTTGCCCCACATGCACCCGGAGAGATGGACGGCGTGTGGCATGCCTGGCAGGCGGAGCCATCCCCGGATATGGGATTGGCCCTTCCTGCCTTGTGGCCACTAATGCGCTCTCGGAAGCTCCGAGAGCAACCTTTTCCGGGTGCTCTGGAGCCTTCGATTGCACGGGCCGGGTGGCGTGGCATTCGTCAGAGACCTTGCGAGCTTAGGGGACTACCTGGCCTCGCTCGCTGCTACCGCCGCATTGCTGTCCCTGTGGGGTGCCCCGGAGCCTCGTTTTTTGCTCGCCGGCACACTCGGACACTCGTTAAAGGTATCCATGGCACCCGTAGGAGGGTCAACGGGTTGGTTGCTCGCTTTTTCCGCAACGAGGTTCTTGGGACGGTTGTCGAGCATTCGACTCTGTGTGCAGCCGATTTGTCTATGTTCCGTACCGACGGAGTTCATCTGTCAGAGGCCGGCACATTTGCCTTTTTGGTTGGTCTGCATGGTGGCATCCTGGCGGAGCTTCCAGCCAGGGGGGGTCGGAGAGGAGTTAAAATGACTTCCCACCATGTGGCGGGTAGCACGGGTAAGCCAACGATGTTAATCAGACATTTCAGGCAAGGAACACATTTGCATCACCAGCCAGCAGCGAGGTAAGGTTGATATAAGCTGAGTGCGGCAAGTGCGGTCCAAAAACAAGGGTCACCAAGCCGGCTGGCTTGGTGGTTAATAAATGTTCACCTGCAAAATTGGGACGAGGTGGTGACTATGAGTTGCCACGTCTGGCATGGATAACATTAACTACCTTAAACAGTAATTACATCACTTACCTGTGCTACTGCACCGTGCAGACCGTTAGACCATAGTTTAAATATTCTAATGGTTAAATAAAGTGGCCCTGTTTTTTCAATCCAGCACATTGTCCATCTCATTATTTGGGGGATTCAGGGGGCAAATGGCTCTCTGTACTCTGAAGCCTGTTTTAACACTTTCCTAGTTAACCTTATAATTGGAAAAGCTTTCTTGACTCAACAAACTACATTGAAGGACTTGTAAGGCTTTAAAATAAGCTATAATTTGAGGCTATAAATGTATTGAATAGTTCTGCTTTACCTATATAGGTAACTGTTGCTGTTAAAAATCCTCACTTGTTCTCACACAAAAGATAAGCAATGTAACATGATGTACTGATGGATTTACCATGTCACATGATATGATTTCTCTCTCATTGCTGTTAACATTAGAAGCTAAATGTGTGCTGACAAACTTGTATCAGTGAAATTAAAAGTTGATAGTTTCCTTAGGTATTATCTTTACTCTGTTGTTAACGCAATAGCTGTTGCTGTTAAGTTTAATAAACTTTTTTTAACCATTCAAAAAAGGCATATTTAAGTTTCCTGCTGACTAATTTTGTAACATTGAGGTCATCCTCGTGCTTTGCACTAGAGAAGATTTAGTTTCAATTTGATATTTACTTTAAAAATGCAAAGCGTATTAATTGCTTCATATCTTGCTAATGTTATAGATGTGTTAAGCCAATGGCAAAATGAGTGGAAGAGAAACCACATCACTATTCTGATTCCCAACAGTCATGGAGGCAGAAGAGGCCATGCTAGATGGACTGGTTGTGAAGGCACACATTGTTAATATCCTCAAGGCTGTGGCAGTCCATTGCAGTCCCAGTGTTAAATCCAGCATGTCTCATTTCATATGTGCCACTGGAGATGGTTCCGTGAAGCAGATTTTGGATATAGAAAGAGTGAGTGAGTTCCCAGAGGGTATAAAAAGGAATTTCTTGTAACTCAGCTTCCTGTACAATGACACCATGTCTGGGTCCCACACCATCTCAAAGGGATGTTCTGTAAATAACTGATAATGTTGTTTTGCAGGCCAGATGAATTGGCGTCGGGATCCAGATCTGGCTACCAGGTCATAGTGACCAACTCCCTGAACCACGTGACCAGCCCACTGCCCAAAACGTTTGGGCACCCCTGCTCTAGCTGACTGGAAAGTGTGATCCTGGGAACAACAAAGTTTCATTGAGCCTGAAGCAGTAACCCAGGATGAAAATGGATACATAGTGTGCAACCTTTGGTGCCTAGAATTATGTCAGCCACTGAAAACAATACAGAGCTGTATCCATAGGTTTTGGTTCAACCATGTTATTTATCAATGAATAACAGAAATCAATTCATCTTGTGGTTGACAGCTGTGGAAGAAGGAGGCAGAACCAATCAGAAAGCAGGAAAGTTCAATGGTGCAAATGGTACAAAAAGTCCTACTCTCAGAGAGCGGAAGATTTCTCTTCTCACCTCTACATTTACACCTTGGTTCATGATCCTTTTCCTTTCTCAAGGGAATTTTCCTCTCACTGACTCTTTATTCTCTCATTTTTCCCCTACTGAGCCTTTGCAGAACCCCCCAACTGGTATATAGGAGAAGGATCCTACCTAACTGGATATGTTTGGATATATTCTTTGCACCCCTGTGTTGGATTAGAGAGAGAAAATATTTTAATCCTCATTTTAATCATATTCTAATTTACAAGTTTTGCTGTAAAATATAGTAATACCCTGGATAACGATTGCATTGGATAACGCTAGAATCGGATAACGATTCAAGGTTTTTTTGGAAAAAACTTGCATCGGATAGCGATTCTGGATAATGATTCTTAACGTCATCCGAGGCAATGGTCTGTGGGTGTGGGGTGGTTTGGGTAGAACTACCTAATCCACCCACCACCTGCAGCAGTCTCTGCGACTGCAATAGGGTCGGGGAAAAGCACCCACCTTTCCCCCACCCTACTGCAGTCACAGAGACTGCTTGTGTCTCTTTCCCTCCCTGTATTTAAACTACAGGGAGGGGGAAAGAGAGAGACGTGATTGGTTCTCTAGATTGTAGTTTAAATACAGGGAGGGAAAGAGACACAATCAGTCTCTGCGACTGCAGTAGGGTCGGGGGAAAGGCGCACCTTTTCCCAACCCTACTGCAGTTGCAGAGACCTCTGCGGGTTGGGGGTGGCTTTAAAGGCAGGGCGGAAAAGAAAGAGACCCGATTGGGTCTCTTTCTTTCCCTGCCTGCCTTTAAAGCGGTTTGTCCCTGAAGTCAGGGCTTTTTTTTTTTAGCATTGTTCGATGAATACATCGGACAATGCTAAAAATCGGATAATGTCATGATTTGTGGAACCAAGTCATAACGTTATCTGGGGTATTACTGTAGTTGAGAATGTCTAGCCCTTCTTCTAAAAGTCAGGGCTGGTGGGCATTTAGGAGACACTAGATAACATTTCAAATGGCTTCTCATTTTGTAAGACTTAATTTTGTATACTACGGAGATTTCACTTAAAGATTTAATTTAGCTTGTTTCCTATTGTATCTAGATGGTTTTAGTGAGAGCAGAACCATAGTCTGTTTTGCATGGGAACATTTCTATATTTAACAACTGGTTTTATTTTTATGAATGTTACTGTTTTCTTCATGGAGTGCTGCTATTCTGACTTCTATTTGAACATAATTCATCCTTTCTAAACTTCCAAACTTCATTTTGTAATTTCTCTCTGTTGTGTTAAACTTAAATACTTTTTTCAATTAATTGCACTTGTAAGCAGCCTTTGTCTCATTTCTGCCTTCTTCTTCACTGGAATTAAAAGGACCTTGTTCTCGATGTAGGTTCCCTATACTATCTTCTGAATATGTATTCTGAATATGACATGCATATAAAGATATTTACACTGAGCCAATAAATCTGATGCCAGGTGGGAGTAGGGAGAGATCTGGTGCCCAGGCATTACATTTTCTCCACTACTGGCACTGTCTTCAGCCTGAAGGCTGGAAAAATCATAGCAATTTCCTGAGACTTCAGATGGGCCTGTGAGAGCTGGCAATCCTACCAATGGGTTGTATATGTTTTGGTATTCTGCACAATTGCTTTAACCTGTAGGGATCTCCAGCGGGGATGAAGACACAGCACAGGTATGGAACAAAATCTCTAATTGCTTTATTGAAGTTGTCTTACATTTATACTACTCAAGCAGTGCATATCTGGGTCAGCGTTTCACATTCCATTCTAGGCAGGAAGGGGTATATGAGTATATCCATTGCAGAAGCGTAGCTTACCTTGGTGGGGCCTCGTATAAAAATTTGTTTGGGGGCCCTTTATATGCGGGACACTGGGGTGGCGCTAACGTCATGACATCATGATGTCGTGGGGGGAGCCAACGTCATGACGTCATGATGTCGTGGGCGGGGCCAAAAATAAAAATAAAATAAAAATAAAATAAATAAATAAATAGAATAGAATAGAATTAAAATAAACAAATAAACACACACACCTCAACCCACCCACCCACCCAAACAACCACAACACAAACCTGTAAATAACTTAAATAATTAAAATAAATAAAGAAATAAAATAAAAATTTAATAAAAATCCACCCACCCACCCGAAACACAAAACCCTCACTTACCCTCCTGGGGCCGATGAGCCCCCATGGCCCGGGGCTGCATTGCAAGGTGTGCTGCCCCCGACTGCAGCCTCCTCCTCCTCCTCTTCCGGAGCCGCTTGCCGCTGCTGCTGTCGCCGCCACCGCCGCCGGACCCGGAGGAGGCGGTGGCGCACTCTGCCAGGCGTCCCCAGGCCATGGGGGTTCGGCAGCAGCGGACAGCCCGGGCAGGCCTCAACCTGCCCATGGGAGCTGGGCGGCCCCAGGGGAGGTGCCCTCCTCTGAGGGCCACCATCAGAGCCACTCAGAAAAGCTGCAGCTCCGACTCCGAAATTTTATTTTTTAAAATTGGAGCAAAAAATGGCTCCAATAAAGTGCGCATGCGCAGAAACTCAATCTGACGCATGCGCAATGCGTCAGATTGAGTTTCTGCGCATGCGCAGTAAATTTTTGCTCCAATTTTTTTTAAAAAAATTTTCCTGCAGAGTGCAGGATGGTTGGCCGCCCTACCGTGGGGGGGCCCGTAGCCCGGGGGCCCCATAGCCCGGGGCCCCCGTATAATTGATACAGCTGATACGGCGGTAGCTACGCCTCTGATCCATTGTTAGAGCAAGTTTTTACTAGCTCACCCTGTTCTATCAGAAGGCTGTTCTATCAGAAGCGGCCTGTTTTTTTCTAGTACAGCATGTTCCATCTCAAGAGTTAGAGATAAGGATAGAATGCCTTATGCGTGCATAGATTCGGGTGAATAGGGAAGCCTATTTCCAGCGTGGCGTGCCAGCGCTGATGTCAGCGTCCCTACATCAACCTATCAGTTAACATGGTGTGCTATTTGGTTGAAAGTATCTTGATTTTATTCTCTGTTGTCCAAATGTTGTACACAACAGGTCTTCTCAATGACTCCACCCTAGCTACATCAAATTACTCCAAGCAGCACAAAAGGACAATTTCACTTGTATTATCCTTTCAGCAATCCAGTACAAATCCCAATTTGCAAAGGGGTCAAACAAGGCAACACAATATCACCTAAACTGTTCTCTGCTTGCCTCAAAATGGTGATGTGAAAGTTACACTGGACTGAGGGTATCACAATAGATGGCGAGAAATTAAACCATTTGATGTACGCCGATGATATTGTCCTGATAAGTAGTATAACAGAAGAGCTGCAACAAATGCTTACAGAGAATGCTGGACAGAGAAGGTGCAAAAATAGGTCTTAAGGTCAACAAAACTAAAACCAAGTTTATGAAATTTAAAGAGTTGCCTTGTGGTGGAATAAAACTTGGTGAAGAACAAGTCGAAGTGGAAAGCTATGTTTATTTGGGTCAAACAGTCAGGATGGACAATGATTTAAAAGAAGAAATCTCTAGAAGACAGAGAGCTGTGTGTTGTAAAGTCAGAAAAATATCAGTCATCTTGAAGTCAAAAGCTAAACCAGAAACAAGGGCAAATTTGTTCAATTCAACAGTCTTGAAAGTAGTGACTAAATGTGGGCTTTAACAGCTGTGGAAGAGAAACAGTTGCAAGCAACACAATGAGCTATGGAGAGATCAATGTTCAGAATCTCACTTCACAATAAAGTTTTTTTTAAAAAAATGAGGATATCAGGTGAAGATCAATGCTAAAAGACATAGTAATAATACCTGATGAACAAATTAAGGCAGGATGCCCATGTTACATGCACAAGTGACAACAGAGTGCCAGAATAATGAATTGGTATCCAAGAGATTGCAAAAGACCCAGGGGAAGACCACCACATTAGAAAGGAAGATTTTCTTTTTTAAAAAATGTTGGACTAACATGGAGAAGAGCTGCCAGGGACAAATGATTATGAATGGAAGTTGTGGAGAATGTCACAGTGGAGATGTCTACTCATTCAAGGACTCCTCACTGAATAACAATTCCAATATATCCAAGGTTATCAAATAAGGAAGTTTGAAGAGCAGCATGTCAATGCCTTTCTATGAGTGTATTCTACATAGATAGTGGTGAAGCTAGTAACCTGTTTGAACAAAAACCTGTTTACAGATGTCACAATCTTAGAACAGGAGAGAAATTAACATTTGGAAAAGAAGATCTTGTTAGTAAGAATATCAAATAGACTCAGTTGAAAATATAATGATGCTGGGGAAAGTTGAAGCCAGCAAGAAAAGGGAAAGACCAAGCTTTAAATCAGTTAACCAAGGAAGATATAGCCTTGAGTTTGCAAGACCTGAGCAGGCCTGTTAATAATAGAACTTTCAAAGGTCATTTGTTCACAGAGTGCTGTAAGGTGGAACAATCTTGACAGTACCTAACAATCATGACAATACATAACAATCCTGAACAGCCTGTTCCTGGGATGTAGGTGCAATCGATACACATTAGGCATTAATATTGAAAGCAAAGAGTCTCAATTCACAGGTGTAGACATTTTGCACATGAAAAATACATGCTAACTCACTTTGTATCACTATAGTATCATAATATCCTTATGGAAAGCCTTTTGGATATTCTATTATCTTTTAGTGCCTGGTTTACTCTTGGCAGAATAAGGTTAATAGGGAAGTTGGAAGCAGCTGAGAAAGAGCTGGACTCAATTGGAGTAAATTGGCAAAGTAATACTGGCTTTAGTATATTGCCCCAAAGATCTTAGAAGTATACGTGGGATTGCTATATTGTTCATTCTGATATGGGCTGACGTACTTTCCATCTCTGACTGAATCTGCCTGTTTTTTGTGCTGCTGTAAGCCTCTTGAAGAAGCATTGCTAACTTTGTTTTGAGATGTCTTCACTAAAGGTCTGAAGTCACACTGAGTCACTTCCCCAGCCTCAAGAATGTATCCAGAGAATCCCATTACCCCATATTTCTCTTCTAAATTCCTCATTTTGATGTAGGACTTTTCTCTGATAGGCCATTCTTTGGATCTCTGCCAGTTGTGGGATTCCACAGGTTTGGCCAAGTTCACCAGAACCAGAAGCAGAAATTCTGGCTGGCCCCACCCATCCAAGTTTTGAAATAGCACAGGGCTTTCTCCCTGGCCACGGCCACCATACCACATCCACAGAGGAGGTAGTAATTTTTTTTGAATTCCGCCACTGATCTCTGCCCAAGGTTTTCCTTTATTTGCACTACTACAGCTGGGGCTTCTGTGTTTCCCAGCTTCAAGACAGTCCAGCAAGACAAAAGAGCAATAATTTCCATTATCTCTAAATCTCTCTTCAAAGGACCTTCCCTGTGTATTGGTGATTTTCCCACCTATCTCTTCTTTTCTCCTTTGTGTATAGGAGGCTTAGGGGAAGATATCTATGTTTCTCCATTTCTCTCTTTGCAGCAATCTCTGCACAGCAAACCACTTCACTCCTAATTCTTGCCAACTTTTGAAATATGAATCCATCTCTCCTTAGGCTTAACCCTATTTGCTTGCAAGTTTGCTTCCTGGGAGTTGATATTCCTTCATAATCTTCAATTGTATTTATACAGCTTACTGCTATATCTCTTGTTCCTCAATGAAATCAATGGATGCATTTTAAATTTTGAATATCTAGTAAAATTCCACCATTGAATAGCTTTGTGTGAAAAGGAGTTAGTCTGCCCAATCTGTATTCAGATGCACTATCACCAGAGTCCAAGAATTCTTTATAGGTATGCATTAAAACATGTGTGAGTTCATGCATCTACTGTGAGTTCATGCCTGTTAACATGTACAAGGTTTCACTTTATTTCAGACATTTGAGGACTACAATGTGCAAAGCTATTCATGGGCTGCAATGTACAAAGCTATTCATTATCAAGTAAAACCTTTCTGCACTTCATCTGAAAGACCCAGTCTATACTGTACATCTTTCTTCTTATTTATGTGTCTATTTGTTTTATCTCCATGCCACTTTATGTATAATGGACATTATTCCTGGGATAACCTGGGAAAGAGTGGGTTACTGGAAATTTCATTATAAGAAACAGGAAAGCCTTTATCTTACTATGAACAAGTCTGTGATTTAAGAATTCCTACAGTACAGCTGAAGAGTAGCTGCCATCAGAAATGGGAGTGCCAGTTAGCAGTCTGTTGAGGGGCTTCTTCCTAAATAGGGTAGTAGGATCCTAGTTCCCTTGAAAAAAATACAGGTGACCCCTGTATCCCCAGGAGATAACACCTTCTGTAGAGACATGAAACTGTGGAAAACAGCAAAAACCCTATTTTAGTACATATACCACAGCCATAGAATTTGAGGTGTCTGCAAATGCCTTCCTTATTTTATATGGCCCTAACACAAGCCATTCTTTCTAAACATTACATTGTAGACAGTGGCCTCTAGTGGCCAGCTCTAGTAATGTGCCATTACTAGAGTAATAGGAGTAATAATCATCATTTCAGTGATCTCCCCCCCCCCCCGAAAATGTTTAGATCTGTGGATAACTGATCTAAATTGTGGAAACAGAATTTGCAGGTATGGGGTGTGGACCTGTATGTAATAAAAATATTCTCCTTAGGTTTAAAGAAAAGGGATTAAAATTCCAAAATGGAAATTTAACATGTGGCTTTCAAAACATCTGCTGTAATTCTAGATGTATGGGAGCTGATTTAGGTGTCTGTTTTTTTTTTTAACATAACAGGATTTTGGAAGGCAGTGTTCAGATCAAAACTCATGTCAAATTCATTTTTAAACAAATTGTGAATCTTTTTATCATTGTTTTATTTAATTTGTTTTGCTCTTTAGAGGATAATCAGATAAACATGATTTCAAAGCATTCTACTTACCTCTTTTATTTAAAAAAACCCTTGGAGTAAGATGTGTTATTACAATCACTTACTACTTATCATGAATAATGAAAAATAGAACTATTTACCAGTTTGTATATTGTGACATAACTCAAGGCAAGAATCTGTTATATTTTGATTTCCCAGAGGAAATTATGCAAAACTTATTTATACTCATTCCATCCTCTATATCCTAAACTACATCTAGATGGGGAAAAAAATAAAATGCTTTTTATCTACTTCTGTCATGTATGAAACTGTGCAAAAAGTGAATACAGGTATTTTAAATTAAAAAGAGCATGTTAGATTTAACACATTAAAATTAAATATGTTAATTTTCCCAGCAAATTTGCCACAGCAGGTCTATAATGAAGGATTTTATTCATCTCTTCCACCCTCCCCACTGATGAGAAACAATGCTTGCTGATGAGTAAATGGTACAAAGTGAAAATGTTAAATCATTTTTATTCTTTTAACATTAATAGCAATTAACAGATTTTTTTTAATTTCTAAGATTTAATATGAACACATTAATCTTCAGGCCCAATGTTTCTAGCTGGGATTAGCAGGGTGAACATTTTCATATTTCCTTCAATTTGGGTACACTTGGGAGGGGTCCCTGTTTCATTTTCACATTTTTCGTGCACAAGTGCTTACACTTTACATGAAGAGGAAAGCCTCTTACAGGTCATTTGTTTCACATTTTTGGCTCTCCAGAATCCCTAAAGTATGCTTATAACTATCTTTTTAAAAGAGTATAAAACACGTATACAGTACTCCAAACACAGATATTTGTATAACCCAGGGGGCAGCCGACCCTGGGCGGAATTTTTTAGGGGTGGCAAAATGTCACTTGGGCGTATGGGTGTTCTTGGACATCAATTCCCAGAAGTCCTAGAGGCCACTGTACGGACAGGCACTGGTGTCTTTGGCCCCACTCAGGGGCGGCAAATTTGGCTCCCCCCCCCCCCAGGCAGCTGAAACCCATGTCCTGGGCCCCAGGCGGCTGAAACCCACATTTTGCCACTGGTACAACCAGCAACAAATGAGAACTGACATAGCCCAGTTTTGCCCCAAAGTCTATGTCCTGGTTCACTCACCTCCAGAGAAGCAAGCAAACTATTTTCCCCAAATCCCATTAGAATATAAATGTTAACAAAATAAATATGCAGTAAATTAACCAAATACCATTTTTTAAAAAATCAAATAGGCAAAGCATTCCATTCCAACAGAGTGGGGTGAAAGGCAAAAGCACATACACAAAACCAGCTCCCTCTTTGAAAAGCCAAGCAAGGAAATAGAGGCAAAATACAGCCGAAGACCCCTTGCAATAAAAAGTATGAGAAAATGGGGAGATCTTTGCCCCTCCAACCACTTGTTCCCTGGTTAAAAAGTCCATTTGAAAGAAAGAAAGAAGGGAGGGAGGTGGGGGAGGCAAACGTAGCTTGCAGTTAGGTAGTATTTTACAAGATAAATGCACCAACTCAACAGCACACAGTAATCCCACTCGGAAGGAATAACTGAAGCAAAGCCCTCCACACTGGGTACCAGCCAATCTAGGCCCTTTTACAGATTCCCTGTTGTCCATTGGACTTTCTGATAGAAGCCCTCATGATACTGACTGATGATGTTTCTGAAGGACTTTGCCAAACAAAGGTTGGGGGAAAAATTGTACAAAAGAGGGAGGGAACACAAAAACAACCTCTTTCACGTTTGTGGGTTTTTTTTTTTTTTTTGTTAAAAAATAGAAGGCATTTTCCTATTTTCTCAGCAAATAGTGTTGTTAATTTACTATAAAGGTAGATCCTAACCCATTTTAGGAGCACAGAATTGCCACACATGCTAACTAAGAATCCTGAAAAGGATTATTATTTCATTTACTTATTTATTGAATACATTTATATATTGCCCATCTAGTGAGAATTCACCACTCTGGGCAATATACATGGATACAATGAAATATAACCATAAAAACCAGGTGTTCTTGGACTTCAATTACCAGAAGCCCAAGTCAGGACTCCTGCTGATGAGGGCTTCTGGGGATTCCATCACTGCCATAAAACAACTCCTCCCAACCAATGGAGACTATACATTAGTAAAATGTGATTGATGAAGAGTTTCTGAAAGTAACCTTTTAGATAAAAGTCCTCACAATCTGACTATCCTGGCAGCAGAATTCTGAGATTTAGAGTCCAAACCTAAATTTTACCAATAGTAGAAAGCTTTCTTGAAAATTACCCACTATTTATTTATTTCCTTTCATAATATATAAACTCAGAGGAGACTATATAGGTCACAGGAATGCCAAGGACACTGAATGTCATTGAAGGTTGAAAAGTTTGGCCAGCATCAAATCTCAGTTATGTGTGTATGTGTCAATTTACGAATACCTCCAGAATCTTATTTTATAAATAGGGCCTTGAGCAATAGGGTCAACATGAAGAACTTTCTAGGATGACATTAGCTGGAAAGGGTTCCCAGAGGACAGAATGTTTGGAAACCATCATTTGAAAGTTTGGAGTTCACGATGACTCAATCAAAATATGCCACCTTTTTGAAAAGCAGCATTGGTGTATCAGTGACAGGACATATTAAGAGCCTCCAAAGTTAATGACATGATAAACCATTCAGGATAAGGAATACAATTTTGTTAGAACTTGACAGGAAGTAAATTGGTTGTACAGACAAGAATGAAGGTCATAAATATGGGTGAATTCTTTCTCTAAATGGAAATTATATGAGAAGCAATGTCCACATTAGCAATGTCTTTGTTCAGCTTATCACAGATCTTGCTAAGGTATACCTGAAGGTAACCTTCCTGGAGCTCAAAATGATGATGGCAGTTTCTGCATCACAAAATGTAAACTGTATAGCCAAACCCCCTTTCCATAAATCATTGAAAATGATGTTTTGACAGTTTAAAGGCTTTATCTGCTTTTTTTATAATGTTTCCATAAAAATTGGGGTGGTTTCCAAGGCCAAGGCTGCTGCAGCTTTAAAAGAGATAAGGGGGTTTATAAAATTATATTTCACCTGACCCGTTTATTTTGCTTAGCCAAAGGCAGAGTCATAGATAACCATGTCAGCAAACAGCTGAAAAATGTTGTTTCTAAGCACCAGCATACTTGTATCTCATCGGTATTGATCAATGACTATTTAATTTAATCACCTTTTTCTTATCTCAGAAAAGTAATAATAATAATAATAATAATAATAATAATAATAATAATAATAATAATAATAATAATAATAATAATAATAATAATAATAATAATAATAATATAAAAACAGCTAAGCTAATGGATAATATTGAAGTCCACCAACTCAGCTTGGACACTTCTTTAAGAAGACTTATAATTGGGTGTGTTTTTGATTCAAGAAGAAGGTATATCAAGTGGACCATTAAATATTTCTTACTACTAATGACTTGCCCTTTAGAGGCTGAAGACTGTGGAGCCCTGCAAAGAAAATGCTACTCCAGAGAGAGAGAAGGAGAGAGAGATCTGTGTCCATGCAGAGATAATAAATTAAATCTCATGGACTGAAATCATAGAAATGTTTTAAGGTTTGTTCTATGAAGTTTAAAGTCAACCAGTCTTCTTTATTCCTCATATAATATGGCTTGGCCATTTCATTCTCATTTTGTTTGAGGGTCAGCTATTGGAACATGATTGCTTCTACCACCAACACACAAGACTAGGAAGGACAATGTTGCAACACATTAAAAAGCTATACTCTTTAGATGACTAGATTACATTTATGTCTAGCTCTACATCTTCCTCCCTTCCATTGACCTTAATTCCAATCCTTGGTTTGTCCCCACAGACTATGTACATTGCAATGCCAGCCACATAAAGATAACATCTTACTTCATTCTTCATAATTTTGAGCAGTAACCTTTTCCAACTATAGCTCACCAGGGCCGTGGCCAGGATTCTAGATATGGGTGATGGTGGTGAATATTTTTTCAGGAGCGGCACACAGGAGGTCTGCCTTTGCCAGGATGCAGCACACCAATGGAGGGCCAGGGCTGTTTGTATGTGTGTGATTTCCCTGTGGTGTAAAGGGGAAAGGAAAGAGGGACAGCAGTGTAGGAGAGGCAAAAGTCATGTTGATAATAAGCCCGGGAGTTTAGGATGGGGTTTGGCTGGGGAAATGCTGAAGGAATGAAAGATGTGTGCACAAGGCATGGTTTTTAAAAAGGTCCACTCAGAAAGCTCACCAACCTGTGGTTATCACTCATGGTGCGACAGGGTGCAAGGGGCACTGCCAGATTGTGCAGGGCTTCCCCAGGAAAAGCAGCCACATTTCACCTCTCAGCAGCTCCTTCCTCCTCTCCCGTCACATTGAAGCATCCCGGGGTGGGGAGCCGGCTGTTAGCTCAGGGGAGGCTGATCCCCCCTCTGGCTACGCCCTGGCTATGGCCCTGTAGCTCACAGAATCACTTGGTCAGCATGGAGAGTGTCTGTAATACATGTAACATAGCAACAACAATTTTCTCCTCCATATTATCAATTCAGAAAGAGCCTCCTCAAAAAATGTGGCAGTTTTGAACCACAATCAGGCATAACCTGGTAATGACAACCTTGTGTTGCTGGCTAATCTTTCTCACGCTAAGTCAGGCAAAAAGAATTGCAAAATGAACTTACCAAAAGGTGGCTTCATTTTGGCAGTTTCACATCTGGCCTAGATGAGGAGGAGGAGGAGGAGTAGAACGATGAAGACGATGACAAAGAATAAGACAATGCCGACAAAGAAGATGAAAGAGGACTAGGATAAATTCCAGCCACCTAGGTTTAAAAAATGAAACTACATGATAATACTGGAACAAGCAAGTCATTACAGATAAATCAGCTTATTTTAATAAACTGGATAATATACTTGTTTATAAACAACAAAGAAAAACATACCTTGTAGAAGTTGAAGCTGAAAAACATCAATCTTTAATTTTGCATTAGTTTTAAAATAAACTTTTTTTTTGCCAAAAAAATTAATAATATTGCATTAGGCTTGGCTTGCCCTAAAATTCCAGTCAGGTAGGATTTGAGAGCCACTCTTTGATCCACACAAGCGTATTAAAATGACTTCGGTAAAGCACTGGTGAGTCTATCTGAGGGTATGTACTACAGCTCTATGGAGGCTGTATGAAGTTCTCTGGAAGAAACAATGCAAATTTGTTCCTGGCTGTATGTAGAGTAGGTGTGGAGAGAATGCACTCCTTCAGACAGGAATTAATGTCCTCTAGGTCAATCCTGCCATTAATGAAGAGTAAGGCAGCTGCCTCTGGAAGCAATTTGTCTGTCATGAAAAGGCATCAATTTGTTAACTTTCAATTTATGATTGTCATAGTTTTACAGTCAGGGAGGGGAAGTAATTTTAATGTTGGCTTCTCCCCCCTTTGCTTTTAATGTCAAAATAATTTGGTTGGGCTTTGGTAATGTGTCTCCTCTTATGAAGCCAGTTGTATAAGAGCTCCTTTACCACATGCAGCAAAATCAACTCAGATAATATAAAAGATTTTTCCTTTGGTATGCAGGATTTTCTCTACATGTTAACAAGAACTTTCAAACACTGTTGCCTTTAAAAAAAAATTGTACAACCCTTTTGAAACCATCTGACCTGACAGAGAACCATAAAAGAATCAACAGAGGCAGGAAAGAGGAAGGAAGGAAAGAAAGGGTGTGAAATAAATCACATTGAGTTTGCGCATGGAAATCCCAAATCAGTTCTCAGCTCCTCTGCTTGTTCCTGATGAATTAAATTGGTGGTGACTCCAAATTCAGCTGTAATGCAATCTAATTGCTCTAATTCGGTTTACCAGTGTAATCAGAAGAGTAGCGTGCCTTGGCGGGGCCCCGTATAAAAATTTGTTTGGGGGCCCTTAGGAAGAGTAAAGATTTGTTTTGCTTACGCACGTTGGGGGCCCCCGTGGCCCGGGGGCCCCGTATAATTGATACTGCAGATACGGCGGTAGCTACGCCTCTGAGTGTAATCATGGTCTTAAATTTCATATATGAATTATATTAGGTTAACTGAAGACAGAAGCTGTGCAGGCCCACCTTCAAGCAAAATATTCATTTTAATTGTGCTTTTGTTGTGTTAATAAAGTTCAGCAGGGGGGAAATGTGGATATTCTTTTAGAAGCCATGGATTCACAGCGCTCTCAAAGACTTAGTTGCAATGTGCTCATCTATTCTGTTCAATCAGTTTTTGATCGTAACTGCTTGAGCTCTTTTTTGCTCAGTTGACTCCTCTTAAACGCTTAAGAATTTTAAGTTAATTGTAGGTCAGCATGTGGTTTAGTGTTTGTGTTGATGATGGAAAGGCATCATGTGCAAACATTTCCACAAGATTTATTTATTTTTCCTGGAGATATGCTGCCCCCTAAGGTTGCCAGTGTATCATTTTCAGACTAAGTGAAAATTCTTAAAAATCCTTTAGCAAAGAGAAAGTGGCATTATTACTTGAGCATTACTATATAAATTGGAATACTCTATAGCAATGAAATGCAGAAAAGACAAGTCTATCCAAGAAAGAAAATCCACATGCATGTCAACAAAATGTGAGGAAGCCTGCTTAAATTTGTTTGATGGCAAAATACCATTGTACTTACAATGTGCTGTAACATAGTACTGTATTGTCTAAGCACAGCTAAGGAAGTTCAGCATCTTGTATTAATCTTAAAGCTTCAGGTGGTACATGTCAGAAAAGCCTCAGCTGACATGTGCTGTCAAGTTGATTCTGGCTTGCAACACCTTCCCAGCATTTTCCATGTGTCAAATACACAGAGCTGATTTACCAGTCCTTCCATCTGACAGTGTTCTGAGATTGTGCAGCTTTCCAAGAGCCACACAGGGGCTGAAATCCTTTTGCACAGCTCCATATGTGCCATTGGGAGGGTAACACGGGTAGCAACATCAAAATGGTACTCAAGAAAGACCACTTGTAAATGATTAAAGACAAATCACCACACATTAAATTTGGGCACATCCAACCTGTACAGAACATGAAGTCATATGCAAGCTGAAAGCACTAACAACAACGGCAACGGCAATGACGACGACAACAACAACAACCAAACAAACTGCCGATGATGACAACCACCACCACCACCACCACCACAAAAACGCTATATAAATCTAATTTAATAATAATAATAATAATAATAATAATAATAATAATAATAATAATAATAATAATAATAATAATAATAATAATAATAATAATACCAGGAGATACATAATAAAGTAAAATGAAATCCTCTCCTCATGTGAACCTGCAAAATTCAAACAGGACAGCTGTTCCAGAGTACCTGCTTGCCCTAAATTTCAGAAAGGTGAGAAACTTCCTGCAAAGAGATACAAGTTACTAACAATGAATTCAACAGGGACATGGCTAAATAAACACATACTTTAAGAGCTACATAATCCAAGCCCTGGCCTGTTGGTATCTCCAACTTGTTTTCTTTTCTAGGTTACAAGTTTTCTCCTATTCATAGGGATAAATTTGGAAATTTTGGTGAAAGCACACAGCACAGTTAAATTCTCACCTGTCCTCCCTCAAAATCTGTGCTGTAAAAAACAACCAACCAACCCACTAAGGGAAATGCAATCTTTATCTTTTCAATAAAATGTGGGTGCTATATTCAAAAGACTGAAGCAGAAATATGACTTTGATTCACATTCAAAGTAAGATTTCCACAGACCTACCTATGGAGCCTATTCTTTTTGACATCTGTTTTAGTATTCTTCCTAACTCAGCTCTGAAGTTTGCCTGCTTCTCAGATGCAGAGATAGAATAAACCTGCCACTCATTTTTTACTATTTTTTTACCAGCACTTCTGTTCTATTTCCATGGCAAAAGTATATTTCTGTGCATCTGTCAAATGCATGGATTTATAGTTGTGTGTATTGTTTTCAATGTATACATGAGTTTTTGCACATTGTATATTTTCTCAATAAATCACCTACAAATCCTCCTAAACATATAGATTTTTCTATGGGTTTTTATTCAGTGCCTTGTCAGGAGGGAAGAAATTGGGACTCTATATGGAAATGAGAATCCAGCATGTTATGCTGATCCCTTCTTACCAACATATTGTTCTTAACAATACATTTCATATTCCTTTAGCTATCTCTAGGGGAAAATACATGTTCCAGCGCTGTAGGGAGAAATAAGCATTTATCCTCAATTCTCATGCAATACAGGAGTGCTGGCAGCTGGGAACTAAAGTGTGGACCTCCGCTAAAGAATTGTGATGTGTGATAACAATTGGCTACCTAATGTCTTCTAGTGAAAGCAAAAATACTAGGCAGGCACTTTTTCTTCTCTGTTTTGAATTGTGGTGTTTGTGACATGAGTGACGTTTTTCTGTCCCTGATCTTGATCTAAAGCCCCTAAAAGTTAAATAGTAAAGATTGTAATGGTTTTAATGGCTTTAAATCAAGCTTTGTTTGAAGTAATTGGGGAGTAAGGCAGATTTTCACAGGTACTAATGACCATTAGAAGCCAGGTTGCCATTGATAATCAATGTGTAAAATATGTGTTACTGCCTTCACTTGTCCCTTTAGGGTGTGCATCCATTGTCTGTCTTGTTTGTTCCCTAAGAAAAAGAAATATTTTGCAATATATTGCAATATTTATAGAGTGCAGGCTACATGTTATTAATACCTTATTCTTGAGGACCAGCTTCTCTTGATGTTGTAGTCTTGTGCCCCCAATTTACAGTGACCCTACGAATGAGTGACCTACCTCCAAAATTTCCTGTCATTAAGCAGTCCTACTCACCTCTTGTAAGTTGAGGGATGATTTGATCCTGTCCAGTGATGGGATGTTACCGGTTCGGACCAGTTCGCCCGAACCGGTAGCACCACATCAGGAGGAGTTGCCGGGGCGGTGGTAAAACCCTGGGTGACCGGTTCGGTCACCTCTCCAGCCCTCTCCAAAAATGTATTTCCGGGCAGCCAAAATGGCTGTCCGGAACTGTGCATGCATCAAACCTCTGTCTGATGCATGCACAGTTCTATTTTTTTTAGTGTGCATGCATCAATAGAGGTTTGACACATGCACACTAAAAAAAGAACTGTGCATGCATCAAATGGAGGTTTGACACATGCACAGACGTTTTTATTTATTTATTTATTTTGCTCCGCCCATGATGTCATGACATCAGCTATGCCCACAACATGCAAGACATCACGGTGGGTTAGCGGGAATTTTGACAACCCACCACTGATCCTGCCCCACCATTTCTTGCAAGGCAGTCTTTATTGCTGATTCATTCATTATGATTCTTCTTGTTGAGGCTGACCAGCTAGCTAGACGTAGAGGTATTTAACTGGTTCTCCACAGTGCTTTGTGAGTGCCTGAATGTTGCACTGGAGAAAGTCAGTACAGTCAAGGGCAAATGAAAAACAACAACTCTGGAATGACATTTCAGGCTTCATGTAAGGACTCTTGAATATGTGAACAAATACCTTGCTGCTCAAGTTTAACAAGCATATTTACAATGTGACTCTAATTAATTGTCTTTTTCACTATCTCAATTTCATGTAATATTAAATGTCACTGTCTAATTACAACAATTAAAGAGATAACGCTTTCCATTGATACTTGGCTCCACATTTTCGGTAAAGTTAATTTGTGTCCAGGGATGAGACTCCCTGATTCAATCTTCATGCAGCCTCTTAACTGTCGCTGAAATCTAATTATCAGTGTGCATTGGTATACTTAATTGATTTTGAAAAATTCCAAATGGCAAAAAAAGTACTAGGAGACCAAACATTCAGAGATAAACAGCAGAGGCAAGGGACTAGCTCCTTTATCATTATAAAATATAACCCAACTATTTATCTAAAAATCATTAATGCATTGCAGTAAAAAGATTACTTATACTAATTAAATAAGATTACTCTGAAATTGAGAACTTTCCATAGCTCACAGATATTTTCCAGGACCCACATATGTAAAAGAGTTTCATTGCTGCAATTTTTTTTTACTTTGAAGACTTTTCCTCAGACAGAATGTAAGATTATTTATTTATTTATTTATTTATTTATTTAAATTTTTATTCCACCCTACTCGCACAGGCGACTCAGGGCAGATTACAACCAATATACAATACATAGTTAAAAACTCTAAAAAACAAATTAAAAACTATTTAAAACAACATCTCATTCCTTTAAGTAAAGGAGTAAGAGGAATAAAAGGGTTAGTGTAAGATGTTAAATAAGATGTTAAATAAGCCAGCGGGGAGGGGTCAATAAGTCATCATTACCCCACACCATTCCCACCAGCCAAGGTTTCACACCCTTCCTGAAAGCCGGTAGCTCCGTCTGGAGGCGCAACTCCAAAGGCAGGCGTTTCCACAAAGGCGGAGCGAACAAGGAGATAGCCCTCTTTCTAGTGCCAGAGAGTCGAGCCTCTCTGCCAGATGGCACAACTAAGGCAACTCTCTGATCTGCTCTGGTGGGACGGACAAATACCCTTGGGGAGATGCGGTCTCTCAAGTATCCTGGGCCACTACCATGTAAGGTTTTAAAGGTAATGACCAGCACCTTGAATTGCACCCAGAGGCAAACTGGTAACCAGTGCAGTTCCCGAAGCAGGGGATGTCTCTTATACCCCTCTCTCGTGACAGGTTCAGTATGTGCCACAGCTCTGGATTCTGACCCACCCCAGGCTTGCATCTCATCCTAAAAT